>JWHW01056433.1:397800-415901 GCA_000931545.1 Papilio glaucus
GGGACGGGACGTTTTGGAAATATACAAAAAATATATATTAATTATACATTTTGTATGACACGATATTTCCACGACAATGTGTACACATGTCAATTATAGTTTACAACACTGGGACGTTAGTTCCGAGGCACTGTTACGGCGCTTATGCATTAAATTCTTTTATTTTATTTTTTCATAAGTGGTGGCGAACGAGCATGCGGGTTCACCGATGTTAAGTGACCGCTAGCCCTAAACAACCCCAACAAGCAAACGAGTTGTAATACCCACCTATAATGGACAGAGGGGATAGACAGGAAAAAGGATGTTTCTAATTCATATCTATCTCCTCCCCGTCGAATCCTCTTCCTATCATATTCATATTAGGGAAGGATTGGAAAGGTAGGACTGAATTTGGGCCTCCGGCACGTTACTCATCAGTCGAAACGCAGTAGCATACTCCTACTTCACGCCGTTCGCGAGGTCGTGGTATTTCACCGGTCGAGCCGTCTCATTCGTGCAACAGATGTTGCGGACTCTACCACTGTTAAATATTAAATTCCTCATCAATGTTTACTAAACAACTACCCGTCCATATCCCGTGCGGGTAAAATACCGTTACAAATGCTTTAGGCTTAAATCTATGGACGCTTTATGTATTTGTGACCGACACCACTGCTTTGCCTTCAAGAGGTAGACACAACCAACGCACTTCAGGCGACAAGCGCAGGATACGCTGATACATTTAAGAGTAACTAAGCTCGCATGGTAACCTCAACCCAGGTCATATTTTTGTTCAATTTCCCGTATTGGTTGACCTCCCAGCTCCAAGGTCGTTCGACCTGGACAATGGACTTATCTGCCTTGCAAGTGACACATTACGGGCAAAATGATAAAACAATAATTAATGGAAAATATTTTATTTAACTCTCTCAACGATAAAATATTTACACAATTACAATTTACAATATACACTGTACAAACACTAAAACTATGTCTACGCATTTACACGTGGCTATAACTAGCAAGCTTAATTTGGACCCACCGTGCTTCGATGTATAACATTTGAATTTCAAACAGGGCTTATGGCTCTCCGAATTCGAAATTATTAAATTCATATTTTTGTATTGCATGTTTACTTGGATAACATTTATGTGACTGACTGTACCAAATTATAACCTATAAATAAAGTCAAATTATAACATGTTTGTATTTTACTTTTACAATTCGTTAAAAATCTAATAGCCATATTTGAAACTACTGAAGAATCCAAATCCGATATAATATTATTCCAATATCAGTATTCGTACTTGAATCTGAATTGGTCTTCGCCTCTGAAGTTAGCTGCGGAATTAATCACAATACATGGAATGAGCGAGACAGATACATAGAGGAGGAATAGGTGCGACAGAGAGCGCAACGACTTGTCGCTAGCTTCAGAGATGCAGAGCCGTGGTCAGTTTTATACGTACAAATTAACAGCGATTCTATAAGGGGTAAGCCTGTCTGTTTGACTAGCTGTAAGTCATATCTTTTAATATCTGTATCAAAGATTTGTAAACTAAAAAGTAAAGGTAATTTCATTTTTACGTACAAATCTAGCAATATCACTTCCATTTTTGTCTTCGGAATAAAGTATGCAATATTTTATGATAGTCTATTAATCACTAAAATAAATGTTAAATTCATTTGTTCTAGTGTACGTTAGCCAAGTTAGTTAGCTTGTTGCAGATGCCTATGGGTAGCAGTTTGGTATTGGTATCGGATGAACTGAACTCATTTACCATCTTCTATAAAAAAATGTAACGAGCCGATTAATGTTCACAATACAACTACCTTAATTTCGTATACATTCGTAAATCGATATTGAGCTTGAATATTGATATTTTCAATCGATATTAGCGATTTATAACATCGATTCCTTTTTTCATTTGCGACACTTTATAAATTATATCAAACTTCTATTAATATAATTATATCATAATTTTCAGATAAATATACTCAAGACATGATCTATCTCCCTAACAGAGAACAAGCAAAAGGTGTAATTTACTATTCAAATATAATGCACGTTGTAAAGATTATAAATAAATATAGGTTAATAAATGCACTTTCACAATTCGTAAAGCATGATTACAGAGCGGCATAATTATAGGGTTCGTACTACTCGTGCACAATAACATCAGATGACTCCAGTGACGTCACTGTATCTGTACAATCACATGAAACTAAAGAGCTTCGTTTGTTGGTGCAATGGCGCATGCCATATGAGAAGTGAGCGTTGTTATTGTGCACGCATAGTACTAAAAATATATACCTAACATGATTCTACATTTTGCATACACTACATATTCAATTCATTAAACTTATAGGCGGTTACAGATTAATATACAACCATTCTATATACTATACAAAAAAATGAGCGCACTTTAAAGTCGCATATAACATCTGACATCTCAACCTAGTAATAAGCAACATAACATTATATACAAAACTCTTGCAATCCTACAAAAATGGGTTGGTACCATCTGACAGCTAACACGAAACACCGCGTGCGCTCATTGGTCTAGTAAAATAAGAGCGCGCTTCCTGTTACACACTTCCGTCCTCTCTCACGAAATCACTCCCACAGATAGCAGGACAGCGAGAGGAAAGATGTCACACATCAAAAACTATCAAGAATGGAACTATACATAAAAATAATCCTATAGCATATCGTATAGTTCTGTTAAATCCGTATGGTGAAATACATGAGTACTCGGAAGTAAGCTATAGGTTTCAAAATGAGGACGAAAAATATTGTGCCTATTTAAATGGTACAAGCGAGACAAACGCATATAAGCCTATCTCATGCGTTAGGTTTAAAGTCTGAACGTGAATTTCTTGCTTACTTCAGACAAAGTTTAAACAAGGGCTATATGAAGTATTATACATTTTACTTCGAATATTACATTGCAATGAACTATTCAATAAGAGGCCACAAGAGAGTTTATATGCGAGTATTATATTGCAATAGAATGTATCCGAATGTTATTATTAGATATTTAAAATACGCTTTAAATATTATAATTGAACTTTACCTCCTTTTTAATTACTAAACAATGTACAGAAATAAATTATTACTTACTGTTATTTTGTATTATAAAACAATATTACTATACCATAAACTAAATATCGAGTTTATTTATGCCATAACTTATGTTATTATATTATCTGTACAAATGTTTTAAACGTTTACAAAACTCACATTACCAATAGACGTTATTTATACATTATTACAATTTACCCCTGTACTAATTATTACAAACAATTTAAGTCATGGATTAAACAAAATGTATAACTTATACAACTATCTTCTGCAGTTTCTTTGATTGTATTCTTGAGACGTCAATAATTATTGGTACTATGTATTGATTCACAATAATAAGGAATTTGCATATTCGATTTTTGAGTATTAATTTGGAAATAACTGGACGGATTTAACGACGCGTTTTATTTTAGCTAATTTTAAATTAAAATCGTCATCTGTATTATAACTATTTGTACTGAACATAAGTTGTAGTTATTTTCATTACTAAGTGATTGAAGTAAACGACACATTACAATTATTAGACCAACTGAATACTAAGAGAATAGAATCAAAATAACTGCCAAAGTTAAGCCGATATCACATAGATGCTAAAATTATTATGAATTAATTAACTAACATTGGCCTGATCCAACATTCTGACCACACATCCTTTATTACATATTTAGGTAAATGTTTTCATTAACAAATGGTAATGTAGCAAATCATGATTATGGTACAAAATCACTATAAAAAAAACATTTATTTTTCAATCCAGGATCATCAATATTGGTACAATTAGCATAAAAACAATAGTATAGCTCCTGCCACGGCAAGTTGTAAATTATGTAAACAAACAACTTATACTGAGTTATGTAACTATTATGACTTAATAAAATGGTATATAGGTGACACAAACTAGTCTAGTCTAATATTGAAACCGAGCATGAAATGTAACCATTTAAAGATTATCAAATCATCATCAAAGAATCTTAGATCGATGTATGACGTCACTTTAAGCACTGTTACAGTTCACAAAGTTAGGTTATGTTAGGTATAGTCCACAAGCACTGACCACGGTACACTGAATCCATCGCACAGGGGCGTCTCTATTCACAGTAGCAGAACTCGCGCAGCTTGCAGCTGCTGCGGGTGTAGCGACGGGACTATACGTCGCTGGCCTCGTCCTAGCTATCCTGCTCCGTCTCCAGCTTGGCGCCGGGCCGGATCATCACCAGCTTCTCGTCACCGTCGCCCGCCGTATGTATCGTCTCTATCGTCAGCATCATCTTGTCATCACAGCTGTCATCACCGGAGTCCGAGTACATCAGCTGGTTAGCTGTTGTCGTTTCCTGCAGTCAATTATATTATTAATACATTGTAATAATATGAACGGAGCATTTCAAATTACTATTTTTTAATAAATATTACTAATATTCTAAGATGGATAAATGGATGTTTATTTCTCTCTAGCGTGAGACTACCTACTACTAACCTACTGAACTAAACTGATTACAGCGGAAATTTTACATTATTAACTACATTAAGGACCCTTAAAATGGAAATTGTTAAAAATCATTACAATTAAAAGCTTAATTGTCACATCGGAGTTCACTACAACTAGAAAAGTACCTTGCCTGCACACACCACTTTAATTTCAAAGGTGATTCTGATAATATTGTCAATGTTTTAGACTTTGGTGTTGTTTTTGTAATAGTGTAATTACTAATAAACCTGTATTAATAAAAACAGTGAGCGATTTGATCATTAAAGTTTTCTGTATATAGTATTTAGTTTGTCTGTCTGTCCGTACCGTGCTTCTTGTCTTGGTGTGTATGCGCACGTGTTTAGCGAGGTGGTCGGAGCGCATGAAGCGCTTGCTGCACTCGGGACACTCGAACCGCTTCTCACCAGTGTGCGTGCGTCGATGCCTTTGCAGCTCGTCCGAACGTGTGAACCTGACGACAAATTAACTTACAATATTACCACAGTTCAGCACTTTAGAGAAGTTATATCTTACATAAAGTAGATTTGCTTGATGTCAATAAGATAATCAGGTGGCTCTGGCCAAGCCGACTTAGCCTTTAATTAATAAGGACTTTGGTCAAATTATTTTCAAATATAATATGTATTTAAAAAATCCTCAAACTTTTCACTGACATATAAATGTTATTTAAGTGTTAACATTTCAATTACTTTTAGTATATGTAAGTATGTATAATTTATTATAGTGACGTCACAGTAATAAGCTACAACACTGGCATACCTTTTACCGCAGAAGAGCCAGTTGCAGAGGAAGGGTCTCTCGCCGGAGTGCCACCGTAAGTGCGCGCGCAGGTGCGACGTCTTGCCGTACACCTTGTTGCAGCCGGGGATGTGGCACACGTGCTGCTTCTTACGGTCTACCAGTCTGCTGCGCAACACATACACACATTGAAATAAACAATAATTATAAAAGAAGGAACCCTGTCTTAGTCCACTGTTGGACCTTCCCTACTGCCATTTCCCGCTGTTTTCACGAGGTAATCGGATCCATCTGAAAGGATTGTACCCTACTACCATACTTACTCCTTTTATGTATTAATTATTGTGTTTGTGTTGTTTTATTACAATATCATTTCTATTTCCAATTACTCTATGGTAAAACGCTTAGCTTGCTTTGCATGTATAATTCATCTTTACAATAATAACACGATCTTGTTTCATTGACGTTAATTCTATGTTTTATATGCATGATTTCTAGAATTTAGACATTTAGGCTTGTGTAAATAAATTCTATTTCACAATTATATTAAATTATATATGCGCAGTTTTGTTAGAAGTCCCCAGACCTCGAACCAGCACAGTAACCGAAAGTTGTCCGGACCTTTGCCATTACCATTAATCTCATAGTATCAAAGAAAATTATAAATATTTAAAAAATATTAAAAACACATATAAGTTGTGAAATGTCAATCAACATCAGATCCCGAGGCGGTGTATCGGAACGCGACTAATACACCCAAAGTTTAGTAATAGAAAATATTTAGGCTACTTTTAGTAGTAATGTTTTCGTTGAAGTAGTGTTGCTTTCGCGCTCTTACGAATGGGCCGACTGTAGAGTCAGTAAGTGTAGATGCCTACTTTACTTCTGTTCGACAAGGTGTTGCTACAAACATATGTATGTGGATGCTCACTTCTCTCCCTGGTCGCAGTTGGGACAGGTGCAGGCGACGCGTTTCATTAGCCGCTTGCCGTGCGTGGGGCTGGCCTCGCGCAGCTTGTTCTCGCACTCCCCCCCACCGGTCGAGCCATTGCTCCCGCCACCCGTGCTCACAGTCACCACCTGCCACTTGCCCGGTTCAGACGCGTCCTGCTGGATCTGTTGCCCCGTGAATGTTGCCTCTGGAATAATTTTAATATTAAATTTTAGTATAGACACTATGAAATTATATCAAAACATTGAACGCTTGCTGTTATATAGTGTCCAGAAATAATATTACGGAAGACCAAAAGTTCTTTGGGCATTTATTTTCTACAAATCAATCAATTTTCTTTTGCTTGAGAATCGTGCCCAGTACTCTTTGATGCAATACTATATAAATATACATGTTGATTGAAAAGACTGTAGTTGCCAGATAATCCAGCTTTCTGATAGCGAAAGAATTGTAATACTCTGTTCAGTACTTTCATGAAAATTCTGCATGTTTATTCCTGAAATCTTACCTACAAATAAGTCAGTTTAGTCAAATAATACCCAAAAAAACTAATTATTTTGTAATTATTCTATAAAATTGTATTATTTAAAACTGGGATGTGACTGGATCACATCTGCGATAATTATGAACAAGTTTTTGTATATACACAAATACTTGTGACAAAAATTAATAAATTCTTACATAAGTTTAAAGCCATGTCTTTAGTTGAAAAAACCATAAATTAAAATCCTAACGAATTTTATGGAAGAAGTGTTTTTATGGAAGAAGGCAGACGCCTCACACAAGCAAAAGCATGATATTAAGTGACATTAACTATCAATTGAGTTGCAGATGCATTGCCAGATTTCATGTACAGCAAAGGGGGATGTAGATTAGAAAAAGGATAGATGGAACAAATGTGAAGGGTAAAGGAATAAAATAGTCCTTAGTTTTGGACCAATAAGCATATTGTCTTTAGTTTGGACATCCTACAATTCATCCATCAATCCTACAGTAAAACAACAGTGATCCAAGCTATATTGTACCTATAACCGGCTGCTGTTGTTGTTGCTGCTGAGGCTGTTGCTGTGACATCTGCGCGAGCTGCACGCCCGGCACCACTGCTGGGACGAGCTGCACCGCACCGCCCAGACCGCCCAGCGTTGGGACCTACGAAAACAACACTCATAAGCATCTCACCATATAAACTAGCCCTTGATCACAATCCCAACTGCTGAGTGGCAATGTGAACAAAAAATGGTGGCACTCAACCATTTACATGAAGGTCATGAATGGATATTAATACCAACTCAATTACTGACACCAAGAATCTAGTCCAATCCTTTACGAAAAACAAACTCAAATTGCTTCATTCGAACATAAATTACGTATACAACAATAATATTAGCCTTAGCATCCGATGATAGAATGGAAATGGTGAAATAATAATTGCATCAATACATTTAAATTATGTTATTCTTGTTGTTGGTATATTTCAATAATAAAAAGAACGAGCAGCAATTTAAATATTTGCCAAGGCCAGGCGAATCTACAACAAACAAATTGACATATTAAATGTAAGGTGTTATATTAAGGCACACTTAGATTGAACAATATTTTATAAGACAAAATAAAAACAACATTAAATGTTAGTTTTATTGTCAATTCGATTTCGCCTTCAACTTTTCCTAATGTTTAGTTGGGAGTATAATTTTTTTAAGATGTTCCCGAGCCCAATTTATATAAGAACATCATATTTTTGTCAGTTATGGAGATTTAAATTAGGATTTAAAATATAATCTGCCTGTATCAATTCCACTACCACACATAGGCATAGGTTTTGTACCCAAAGAATCCATGTCATGCAAATAATATTGCAGTATATAGTTAAAAGAATTGGCTTCTGAAAAAAAATGGTAATTATTCATTTTAATTTTTTTTTTGTTATTGTAGTGGTGTTAATATTTATTTTTAGAGATATTTGTTTATATGTAGTTGGGAGGAAATTTAGTGCTTTGTTGACATTAAAAAAAATCATAAAATGTAGTTTATCATTTTGGCAAGCGAGCCAATTCATATAAGTAGAGATAAATATACTGTTATATTCACTAAAGCTGAAATATTCCTTAATATTGTTAGCCTAATGTATTACCATAACCCAATCCAAAAAACTCTCAGTGTTAACCTACCTTTATAGTCGATTGGATCTATGTAGATTCTCATGGAAATGGAAGTTTTAAAGGATTTGGAGAGACAAAATAAGAAAAAACCAACTGTACATAGATAATAATACATGTATTTATTCATTATGAGAATGCTGAGAATACCTTGGACTGCATTCCAATCTAACCAATCCATCCTTGGCATCAAGCAGCATCTGTGCTACATTTTAAATGTACAGGATTTATATCACATGAAACCCTACAACTTGTCGGTCCCCCTGCACAAATGTGTGAAAGAGGCAGCAGTTGATCGTCTCAGGGGCACATTAGAGGAAAGTAAACATTGTCATCTCAGAGAAAAAGATAGAGAGAAAGCTTGTATCGGACACGATTTTATGCCAATGGAAACCCACGGCAGGGAAGACAGATATAGTTTTGCTGGTACGAGTATAATTTCCATCATATTTGTACAATAAAAAGTATACAAATTCATTTTATAATCAAATGTAGTATTCTATAATCAAAGAATTTACGGCATTAGGACATGCCGTAAATTCTTTGATTATAGATATCTTTCTATAATAATCAAAGGCCAAAATAGATCAAACGTTTCTACAAAGTTATGTCGTCATTTTTGTTGAGAACTGTCATTCTAAGTCTAACCGTGGGTTTCCACTGGCTAAAAATGTCGCGGTAAAAGATTTGTCACTATTCTTTTTCTCTTAGAAAACTGAGACGACAATATTGTCTAACTACCGAAAACATTCACATACATATATATGTATGTGAATGTTTTCGGTAGTGTAAACCCACGGCAATGAAGCTACTGTTAACAAACTATAAGATTGAAGTAAAATTCGTTTAACCGTCAATGGTATATTATAGCATTGCAGTAAAATAATCGAAAATATATTCGACAGTGTGCACGAATCTTTATTTGCCCTTGTGTCAACATTGTGCACGAAGTAATACACAAACTATACATTTAACTTCTTTACACTACACACAGACACAATTCATCATCATATTTTTTCGAGCAACTCATAAAAAATGCATGAACCGTGTAACCCTTCGCTTTATGAATTATTGCAGGCTTAATTTACATTTGCTTACTTACGTACGATGTTTTTTCTTTAGTTTTTTGTTTTTCGCCCGACGCCGCGTGAGGGCAGAGCTTCCGAGAAATATTTTTACGTCGCATCGTTGTTATAAACTCCCGACGTCTATTACTCTGTTATGATATAATTACACCACATTCCCGCGAATAGAAAAACATTTAACACGGTTTTATTTTAAGCACCTGTAAGATTCACATTGTTTATTTTTATTAATATATGCATATAGTGTATAAATATATAATTCACGCTAAACACTGTCTTACGTCACACAACACAAGGACACCAGACGAGCGCAGTGCACACGTTTTCTATTAACACGTGGATTTATGACTGCCCTGCCAGCTAACTTAAGTCGGCCGTCGACGGGACTTGATAGTCTCGTGTGGTTTACACTTACGATTGCTAGATGGCGTTATCTTAATATTAAGCATCACAAATTATAGGAAAGTAATTATGTATGTAATATTTATTTATTATTAAAACTATAAACATGACGCCCGTGGCAGAGAAAAATAGCAAATTTTCCATATATCACGATTTTATATTCCACATAATTTGCGCACTTTTTATATCTTTCTAAACATGGCTTATTCCATGTCTCGAACTTTCACAACATATGTACAGCAGTGCCACAATTTTATCTGGCCGGGTGGCAAAAACTGGAACTAAGTAACCATTTTGAAATGTCGACCGATTTTGTAAATAATTAAAATAAATTATATTAAAATATCAAAATATGTCGTTTTATTAAATGAGAACATTTTTATTAACAACATTCACATTTCATCCAATTTTCTGTACCTAACAGTATATTTGTTGTGAAAACTAACCACGATAACAGGGGCGCTGTCAGCCAAAGGGTAGATTTTTGAGAAAGAGCGCTCGGCTATTTTACTAGAAAACTAGCAATAACAATTAATATAGATTATAAATGCTATATTTGAAAAAAGAGTGGTTTCCACCACTCGCATTTGACTAAAAAATAAATGTTAACTAATGTTTTGATATCGCAAATCAAAAAAATAAGTTTTCCTCATTCATTTTTTTTTATTTTTTCATTACGTACAGCTATTTCAGTTTTATTAGTAACGTCCTACTTTAAGCCACACATATCGTCAATATAAAATGTCATCATGATATTGTTAGTGATCAATTGGTCATTTTAAAAATAACCGCTTGCGTCCTAAGATATATTGATGTTTCAAAACGAAATCATATAAATCTTGGCTTGCTTCTCATTAGTTTTATCAAATTAATAAAGATGACGATGATCAAATGCGCCGCTGTGGTTCAAAATGGCTTCTAAATTTATTAACATTAATTTGATAGTCGCCGACAGAATAATTAACCTATAACATTTAATTAATGTGGTAAGCAAGTATTAACTTTCACGGTTATTAATAAATGTAAAAGTTACCTAAGGTAATAAAAACATGAGAATAAGGTTAATGTCGAGTTTTTGTTGTCATTTTTTAAGTACAGCTGTAGGACAGATATACCTAAAATTATAATTTTTACGTCGGAAACCGAAATTTAAATAACACCAGGATACTTAATAACACGGTAACGATAATGCTTTTGTAAACCAAAAACGTTATTTTCGATGTTTACTTTTAAATGGTTTAGTCACAAAAATAAATCAGTAATTATAAGACAACACTGATAAGAATTTTATTACCTGGGACCTACGCAGTTAATGGAAGTATAATGAACGCTATTATTAAATAGATTAAATTATTTAAACTTATGATTATATTAGTAATTAATTTTTGTATGTAAAATTGCGCCAGTCGTTTAATAAATATTTTTAACGTTATTTTGAGCAGCTGTGTCGAGTATTCGCCAATCTATATTAGAAGATGGATACGAATTACCAAAGGAAAAAAAGATTGATCCTGCTAGCAACTCAAATGATAATTAACCGGACATTTGACAGCTAACTAGCTAATTTTTTTGTTGACCATCCTTTCAGAAACCCGACGTCAGACGTTTTTTATTGCAAAGCAATTACTACACAGACATCATAGAATATAAAATTTGTCAGTACCTCATTTGGACTCTCTGAGTCTGCTATTTTAAAGGGACATTACGTAATGATTTCATGACGACCCACATCAATCGAATATATGTGACACATGGTTAGAAAAATCAGCATAAAGGAATTGCTTAGCCATAGCAATAGTGCCACAGTTGTGAGCAGAATTAAGGGGCTAATGTTGCTTATAGGGATATGACACTGTAAAATATATAAAAAATACTGATGTTACGTATGGATTGTCTAACTGGGAACGATTTAGATGGAAGTTGTTCTTAGTTACCGAACTAAGCTAAGCTAAGTTACCTGCACGACGTTCCTCATGCTCGTGGTGGCCGGTATGACGGTGAGCTGCTGTCCCGAGCTGGTCAGTATCTGCTGCTGCTGGTTCATACCGCTATCCGCTTGCATCGGGTTCGATACCGCCTTAATCCGTGCAGCGATTGGATACAATATATAATTATAATACTAGCCTTACATATTAGCCTACATTTATACATATACATTATATACATAAAAGTTGAATGTAAACATCAACCATTTATTATATTTTTGTTGGTCCCAATTAATAATAAATACATACATAAAAGTATATAAACGTATTTTAGTCTACTGCACTACACCGTACCAAATACGCCTTTTATTAGATAAAAATATTGTTGTAAAAATCCAATTAATATATGAAATAAAAGCCATACATATAATTAAATAGCTATATACAAGTCTATATGTATATTTAGTATGTCTACCCCTTTACCTGTAGCGTGATGGTGCCCGGCGTCTGCGCCGCGCTGACGCTCGTCTGCGCCCCGCCACTGGACTGCACCAAACCAAAACCCACTTTGTATTTACAACTAAATACCACACACTTAGCCAGCATAATAATGTTGTTGAGTGCAATGTTTAAATAAATATGTTATCACGTGACATCTATACTATCTTACTAATACTATGCGACATTTTGTATTTATGGATGTTTGTTACTCTTTCCCGCAAAAACAGCTGAACGGATTTAGATGAAATTTGGCACATACATAGATTATAGTCTGGAATAGCACATAGACTACTTTTTAGTCCGGAAAAATGTACGGTTCTCATGGGATATTTTTTTTGTGTTTACGGATGCATATATAAAAGCCGATGTGTGTATGTATGTTCCCTATATATTTCGAGCCGGCTACCCGGGGGAAGCGGTTGCGGATCACTTGTATCAAATGATATGGATAAACATTGAGATAGTTTTCATCGGTCAGTAAATCAGATTTCAAATGTCAAAATGTTAGTTAAAGCATAAAGATATTTAAGTATCTTTGCGTTGTTAGTTTTAAATGTAAATGTATTCATGAGAATTTATGTACATCATAATGTTATTGATATTTGTAATGGTGTTATTCGAACATCTATACATATAATAAAATGTAACTGTTCGCTGTCTGTACATGGAAGATATTTGAGAAAAAAAACTATTATTGGGGGCCTTTATAAACGCAATGAAACCCAAAACAATGATAATTAGAATTTTTGTCAGTTTGTCTGTGCATTTGTTACTGCTAATCTCAGAAACGGCTTAACCGATTTGGGTGCGGTTTTCCCTAATATATTATGGTAAGCTTCACCTAACATTTAGTGTTTGTTTTATCTCAATCGGTTTATAAATAAAAAAGTTATATTAGTTTAACTGTGCTACGGCCATACTATGTCGACCCCACATACACGGGAAAAGGGCAGGCAGATGATGAGATTACGGTAGTATTATGATGGTAATATCATTTCGGTTAAGTAAAATTGCAATTGGGTGAAACCGCGGGGCACTGCTAGTCTACAATATTTTTTTATTTAAATTAAACTAAATACACGGACAAAGAGATCAGTATTATCTAAAGAAAATATTTGATATATTAAACAAAACTCTTTTAAACTGTTTTAAATAATTAAAACCATAGTTTTAATTAGTATTTCTACTGGCACATGAGAGTTACTTAGCACTTAACACTTAGCTATGTTATGAAAACATATTGACAGAAACTTGTTAAGTATTTTGTGAGATTTCCTTACCTGTACATTTCCTAGGGATGCTATTTGTATCTGCTGAATCTGACCCGACGGAGTCAAAACATTGGCAACTTGGGGTTGAGCTTGCATCTGTGAGAGAAAATTACTTTACAGTTAGCTGATTCGGGACTCTTGTGCAGCATTATTAAATTCAGGTGCAAGCAAAGTCTTATTATAGAGGTAGATGATATGCTGTATATGAGTTCCTTGACTCTTTGCACTTGAATTGGCATCATGCCCACGCCGCAGTAAGTTGCACCCGAGGTTAAAAATGTAAATCGTTAACAGACATACATAGTATTACACATTGGAACCTTTCGTAACGCATCATGCACTTTAATTGGTGTCATGCCCACGTCATAGTAAATACATCTTGAAATTGCTGCAAAGTATAGCGCATGTACCACTACGTACATAGTATTGCCCACTAATTTAGACCATTCCCACGCTGTAGGAAGTACTTGTTTGCATCGGAGATAATACGCAAATAAAGCCACGGGTGTACAGACACGTTAATAGTATTGCCCACTAATTGGCAAGATGCCCACGATGTAGTAATTACCTGTTGCAGCTGCGGTATAATCTGCAGGTGGTGCGGTGCATGTACAGGCACGTGCACGGTTTGGTACACGGTGTGCCCGTTGCCCATGCTCACCGGCACCTGCACCGGCACGACGCCCATGCCGCCCACGCCACCCACGCCGCCGCGGACTGCAACACCGCCACCTGCCAAAGTATTGGAACTCAGAATGTTGAAAGAGGAATAGTCTCTATGTAAGGTTAGATTAGAATGTTACGATGAGAGATTCATATCCCAACAATCCTTCACAACTTGCTACGATATACGACCGAAAACTATAAAGTAATCGTTCACTTCCCCCCGAAGCGCATGAGTGCTGCAAAGAAACGTCGGGAAACATTATAAAATAATAAAATACATAAATTTTTTTTAGTTTTAATATTAAAGATTTTTATTTTGATAACAGATTCTTTGTTCGACTTTTAATATTTTTACGAAGAACGAATTACGGAATATTACAAAAGCACAGAGTAGGATAAATATTGTATTCTAAAAGGAAGAAACAGTACTTCTATTATTTTTTAGATATATGTCATATATGGTATGGACATGTTATGAGGTGGAAATAATGACATGTATAGGTCTAAGAAAAGATGGATGGATTGAGAGAGAAAGGTGACATGATTAAGGCACGACTGAAATGACGGATAATAGATCGATGTGTAAGAAACGGTAAGGAAAAAGGTCAGGAAACTGAAGCTACCTGACAATAATACTAATCGATTCCATGCAATGATATTTTATACTATGTTCACCGGTCGAAAGTATGTAAGACAGTGACAGCAACAGTTAAGTGTCAAATGGCAAAGAAAGGATAGCGTAATTATAATAAGAAAAAAGATGACAACTAGTGTTTGCCACTTAAGCGTAAATGTAAGCACATGACTAGGAGCACAAGCTAAGGAAAAAACGTCCCAATTGGGACGATTTCGAGTATTCATTTTTTTGTTATAGGATAAGATGAGCAACCGAGTAACGGGTCGCCTAAAACTGATTGATCACCGCCGCCCATGAACATCAGCAACACCAGAGTAACTTCAGATGCGCTGTCGGCTTTTAAGCAAGGATTACCCTCGCTTCTTGAAGGACCTTAAGTCGTTACTTATATCTGCTACTTTTTGTATTATAATATTATTGATTCTATGTTTTAAAATGTCTAAAATCAAATATAATAACAACACAATATGCAAAAATAAATAAGATGAAAGAATTATAATCTTGGGTCTAGTTATAATTGTTGGCAACGTAAAGTATCAAGCATCCTCCTAGTACTCATAGATCAAAAAATTTACTTTACAAAATTGTATTATTGTTAAGCGTCTTAATAATCAGATAACGCGCATACATCCTTCTAGATATTACACGTACACAAAAACATGGACGTGCAATTGAGCCTCTGAAATATTACAAAATTCTATTAAATTTAAATTACACATTAAGTAAACAAAAATAATATTTAATTAAACATAATATATTGTTGAAAGCGTTCAACTAATAAAAGTTGTGAATGGTTTTATGCAAAAACAAAAGTAAGCAAAGAAATTGTATTAAGAAGCACTGTGCTAACGAGAAGGATGTTTTAGGCAAAGAGGATTCTTTTCAGCATAAATTATAAAAAATGCCATCTTTTTTTTTTATTATTAGAGAAGTCAACGCGTAATATTAGCAAACAAATTTTATTAACATACTCTCTTGTACTAGGATGGTTCACGGTCACTCACAATAGTCGAATGGCGCCTAGGCTAAAACGAAAGAATCCTCTCCATCCTAATTGAAGATGAGGCCAAATACCAACCTTGTCCAGATGGGCTGGTGGGTGATTTAGTTTCCTTAGCCGTCCCGTTCTTGTCTCCGTTTGGCACGGGCGAGCTAGTAATAGTGATGGCCTGGCTCGTCGGGATCTGAATCCCGCCGGGAATGGAAAAGTTCCCGGGGATCGTGATCATCGGCTGATTCCCGGTGAGCGCGCTCAATGGTATGGATAGGTTAGAGCCCGGGATTGTGACGGTCGCCTGTTGCTCTGTTAGCGTTTAAGTGAATGGGAAGCGGAAAAACATAGATTAGTATGAGAGAAGTATGTTAGCGGCCAAAGTGCATGAGTGGGATGAAGAATGAATTGAATATGTCGACCGATTTCAAAACTGTACAGTTACTTTTCGTATTAAAATGATAATTACGTTTTAAAAATTTTAATTGCCAAATATTTAATTAGACTTGTCATAATGAATTTCTGTCGACCTCAAAGGGTTGATTCGAGTTTTCAAATCATATATCGACTTGTATTGTTCAATAGAATATTAGTAAATATTAAAAATACTTGTTTTCGACTATATTTTTGGTAAAAAAAAGCTCGTGATAAACTATTTAACAACAAAACATTGAATGATAAACAAAGATGAAAAAAGCAGTTGTAATGTTTTGCCTTTGCCTATTTATATAATGAAATATAAAAAGCTATGGTAATGCCGTTTTTTCACATTTTATTTAAACATGGATTCGACATATTCAATTCAAAAACGCAACTATTTGAAAAAAAAGTAGATAGTAAATTATGTGAGAACAAAAAGCATGCGTTACACATTTAATCATTTCTAATATATTAAAAAACACAGATAACATTGGAAAATATAATGAATTGAACGAAGCGAAGCAAAGTGCACGGAAAATAAATCCCAGAGCAATCCCAAAAGCTAAGAAGAAATATTGAAATAAATACAAGAGACCCTAGTACCTAGTAAATAAATTATTTATATGTATATTTTTTATAACCTTTTACCAATAAATGGAAGAGCCTCTTTTGAATTTTGTATATAAATATATTACAAAATTTGTATACACATATTTCTATAAATAATAATCGATTATCATAATGTCGAAAAAACATATAAAAATGCTTAAAAGCCTCTTCCATTGTGAACAATACCTATATGCATATTGTATACACGTAGCAAGACTTACCGGCAGGTAAGTGCATAACGTTCTGCAGGAATCCTGCGGGAAGCACTGGAGTCCGCACCAACTGACCGTTCACGAGGCTCACTTGACCCATCCCCGAGAAATTCTGAAATAAAATAAAGCGTGCTATATACATAAATAACCATAAAATAAAGAGTCCCAGACCATACATGGTTTTATTACTCTGCGTATTATTCAGACCATGTTGAACTGACTTTCGGACCACGCCACACCGATACCCACCTCACTTCTTTCAGAATTATTTTGTAGTCACGGCTTATTCAGAAGGTTGTGGTAGTGTTCAAGAATTTTGTATATTAAGAAAAATATTATATTTATTTTTGTTTGTTACATAAGTTTTTTTGTTAATTGTATTTTATATTGTAATTTTGTCATGTAGATATTGTAATTTTTTATTTAGAATGTATTTGGTTTTTAATTTTTATTTAATTTAATTACTAATAAATATAATTTCAGTATATGTATCCACATACATTTCTGTTTATGTGTATATAGGGTAAAGACTCGATATTGGCACTGAAGTTGTTAAGTCATTGGTCTTATATATATGAAAATTTAATTTCACAACTACTTTTGTCATCTTTTACATTGTATTACCTCATATAGTTAGTGTATTACCCTCATATAGTTTCATTGTATTTATCCTACCTCTAACGAGGTATAAAGCGTGCCAGAGGTGGTTCACTATATCTCAAATGGAGCATACTTTCGTATATACTCACAGTACTATTGTCTTCATCTGGTAATGTCCAGACGTTAGCACCGCGGTCGATATCGACCCGGAGCACATCCTTCCTCCATTACATGAATACAAACAAGAAAACGCTAGTCAGCCATATACCCTGTTCTAAGTGAAGACCCAATTTTTATAAACAAACGTCACTTACCATTATGATGCATGGCCATTAAACTTTTATTTAAAAATTGTAATTTTGTGGAAATTGTGCAATGGTAAAATA
>JWHW01056433.1:415910-439928 GCA_000931545.1 Papilio glaucus
AAACGTCGATCCAAAAACGTAAAACAAACGCGATGAAATCAAGTATGAACAGCTTCTGTTATAAGGTAATATGAGAAAATTACTTATCGAAATTTACTAATATTCTGAACTGAATAATCTTTTCATCGAGAAATTTATTCTACACTTCATGGCATACCATCAGTGGTTTACTTTAGAACTTCTATCAAACGACCAGTTTCATCTTCAACTGGCACATTTCAATAGTATTGCAGTTAGGTAATTAGAATAGTTTACAGAATGAAGCCAAAAATGACTTGCTTCAATTGTCTCATCCTGTATGGTCTAAGATACGGCATAAAAAATTTATACCCTCATCTGTTATTAAAGCGGTGATTTATGTGGACGTCAAATCGAACTCGAGTCTAACATTCTGTTGTACGGCGAGTTACGCAAAAGTTCAACCTAATTTGGTTTATACGATTTAACAGATTTAGCTCGGCGAACCACTCGTGATTTTTCAATGACCATATATATAATAGTAGATGAGGGTATACGTTTCTTATGCAGTATCTTATACTAGTAGTATAAGTATGAGAACTGTCCACCCTGTTATCATACTTTGACAAAACAAGCTTCAAGAGTAGTCAACCATCAATGAAGGCTTATGTACTGGTTCATTAACGTTAGAGCGTTGGTACTGACCTGTGCGTGCTGCGCGGGTATGAACAGCGCCTCCTGGCCGTCTACCGTGATGGTCTGCATGGGCGTCACGCCGCCCACGCCGCCCACCAGGCAGCCGCCGTACACGCCGCCCGCTTGTTGCTGCAAATGTATACAAAATTCATATAAATGATATAATACTAACATTTATGTGAGGTGTTTTTGGTGACAATGCCATATCACCCTCAATTCTTTGTGACAAACATCATTTCAAGTTTTAATATTATCAGTTATGGTCTGTAAAATTTTTTTTTTTTCGTTTAAAAAAAATAGCACCAACAAATGGCACACTCTGGAAAATATATTCAAGTAATATGTAGCCATCAACAAATTAGTTTCGTGACATATGATGAACTCATAAAGCGAGTTTCAGTACATTTACGAGAAGAACTATAATAAAGTCACTAGTCTTAATTGACTTATTTGCTTTTTAATATAAATAAGATAATAAAATACTTATACCCGACGAGCACGTATGCGTGGATGTATGAATGTAGAAGAAGCAAGAAAGGTGTGCCAGGATCGCGCCAAATGGAAATCCATGATCTCTGCCTACCCCTCTGGGTTACGGGCGTGAGCGCATATTTATTTATCTAAACGGCACATACCTGCAGTAGCTGCGGATGTATCTGCAGCAGCTGTTGCGGCGCGTTCTGATAGGTGGCGCCCTCGCCGCCGCCCAGCAGAGACTGTAACTGCTGCATCGATATCACCTGCAACACACAAGTTATACTGCAAAACCTGCACAACATACTACATTGTAATTCGTCACTACATACTGAAACAGCAACCAGAACTTGTGTCCTGGTTCATTTATTCTGAATCAGCAGCTGTTGCACAAATAGGCCAACTGCGGTCGCGTTGAACTTGACATGACCTCACACAATACGTATGATTTTTATTATTCTGGGTTTCATCTGATTAATGAGGTGCTGCAAACCCTATCCCCTTTCCCCACATACACAACAAAAAGGCTGGAACACATGCGTCACGCGTCTCAATATTGTTGATGTTGCTATGTAGCAGTACTAACAATGGTAAGGGCAACAACAACATTTAATACACGAATGGGCGATACCACGACCTCACAGAAGACATGCGAGAAATAGAAGTCTGCTTCTACGTTTCGCCTAATGAGTGAGGTGTCGAAGCCCTAAGTCTAGTCATTTTTATCCTTTTCTAATACGGAAAGCATGGGAGGGGAAGAGGATTTGACAGGGGGGGAGCAATTAAATTTTCGTTTTTCTGCCTATCCCCTTCCCTATCCATTAAAGGTAGACAACGCAACTACAGCTCATTTCGCTTGTTGCAGATGCCTATGTGAAGCGCTCACTTAATATCAAGTGAACTGAACCGCTTGCTCGTTTGCATCCTTATGCATTACATATAAAACATCAAGTAGGCTGCCAGCTCATTTGCCAACTTCTTCCAAAGAGAAAATTTATTGTCTTCTTACCTGGGGCTGTTGTACTTGGATGCCATTTGGCAAGGTGCTGGCCGCGTTCACTATCGCCGCTGATAGCTCATTGCCCTGTAATTACAACATCAGCATATAGAAAATGTTATGTCAACTATGAAAGAATAGAAGATACCTTGTGGTGTATATTAACGGGGTGGAAAGGCTCTGAGCCTAATCCTTAGACTGTGACCAGATTTCAGACTAGGTTACATTATATTAGAATCAGCAGCAACAGATGTTGCAGGAATATTCCAGGCCAACAGGAGAGAAACCAAGACACTACTGATGTAAGGTGCAGGTTCTATCCCATGCCAATTCCCATCTTCTCTTATCTATTCCCCTCCACTTTCCTGTCAAGTTTGACTTTAACCCTGCCAAAATACATCTATAACTCTTCTTGTGGTAAGAGATTTAGCTATTACTGCTACCGTTGCATCAGTCCACAGTTATCATTAAAACAAACCACCAATGAGATACCATGAGCAAAGAAATGAATATACATGAAAATTGTTACTATGTGTTAGTTTACAATATAAATTTATGGAAAAACTAATTTAGCTCAAGGATTCAATAACTATTGTGCAAGGGTCATAAAGTTCTAGCCATTTACTGAGAACTATACATAATTTCCAAACAGATGGTACAATATTCTGACTAAAATCAGTGAAGGTTAGCGGTTATAACCTTACTCGGGGTAATGTTAATAAAAAAAAATAATTTGTTAGGAAAAATGTCTCAGATGAGAAATTAATAATTTCCAAACATATAAATCATATTTACACATGTCCTTTGTTTTAAATTTTTTTTTTTTTCATTTTATTATTTCTAGTTCCATTTAATCTCTAAACTATCTGATTATCAACAACAAAGATGGAGTTTAAATAAAGCGAGTATGAAGCTATTTTAATGATATTATACTTGATGTAGATTAGTTTAGTTCTGCAGCAATTGTTAATATTATGCAAGCCGGTTTGGAAATTAAATATAAGCAGGATTGTTGTTCAATATGTATATCAACATTATACTACCCCAAGTAAGTTGTATGTTAAGTATAATATGTATTGTTATATTTAAATAACAATGCTTTAACTCACTGTTAAACCTTGAGCTCTAAGTTGTTGCACAACAGCGGTACTAATGACCCTCATTTGAGGTTGTTGTTGTTGTAAATATTGTTGTTGTATTGCAGCAAGAGTTGCCGCATCCCCTTGCACTTGTTGTACTAGTTGAGCCTGTTGGACCTGTTGTTGTTGTTGCTGTTGTTGTTGGGCCTGTTGTTGTTGTTGTGCCTGTTGTTGTTGTTGTGCCTGTTGTTGCTGTTGTTGATGCTGTTGCTGCTGCTGTTGCTGTGCTTGTTGTTGTTGCGCTTGTTGTTGCTGTTGATCTAAACAACAAGAATAAATATGTAAAGGAAACAAGGTCTCTTGTACTCAAAGATCTTACTAGGGTAGACAGATACACCATTAGCGGTCTAGTTCTTAATCCGCTTAAACGGTCTTAAATATGGCAAAGATTAAGCCTTATTTCCATACACTGTAAAGCTTATATATTTATAAAAATTTTGAAAGTAGAACATAATTGTATATTATTTCAGTTAGCAATGCAATGTATAACTTTTGAATGTTTTTGGATAGTACTGATTATTTAAAATCAACTGAACCCAACTGCTTGATAAATTAAAAAAGCTTACTATAGTGTTGCTGTTCTTTCTCCTGCTGTTGGTCGGGCCCCATGTTGGCTGCGCCGAGACGGCTGCACGTGGCCGCCAGGAGTGCCAGCGGAGACTGGTTGCCACTCTCTTCCTACACAAAACAAATCACACATGCCTATTTTAAACTTGTTTATAAATCAGCACTCATGCCCATAATCCCAGAGGATTATGGGCATGAGTGCTGATATTGGAGGCATTTCCATTTTGCCCACTCTTGACACACCTCTCTTACTTCTTCTCCATACAACAATGTATATATGTTCCTTAGTAACTAATCACTTTTTCATATGTCACTAATCAAGTCAAACTCAATTTGCCATCCCCTGTAAGCACCACCACTTCTTATGGACCATAAATTTTCTTGTCTTTCTATCCTCATTTATCCTTACAAAGCTATTTTCAATCCCGTCACTCAGTCAGGCCTAGCATGGAAATTATTAAAATATGCAATAATATTAATAATAACAATATTACAGTAACTGCACTATTCTGGTAATGTGAATGTACAGTATAAAGTGTATACTAAAGTTATTGGAGGATCTCTTTTTGTTAACTTATCTTCTTTATTAATATATGAGCCTTTTTTAGTATGTTCCCCCACTGCAGGGACAGAATACTTCTCTCCCTGCAGTGGGGGAACATGAGAGAGAAAGAGAGAGAAGGAATTCTTTATGAATGCTTTAGTGAAATACTTAAGTTCATTAATATCAAAAAATACCAAGGTCTTTCTCTAATCCCCAATTCGATTAAGTTAAATTATGTATATATATATATACTAATAATATTATAATCAGCTAATGTTTGATCATTCGTTCATACTGGATAAACTCAAAAACTGACCCTTTTTTTGGTAGAAGGTGGCAAACGAGCAAGCAAATCACCTGATGTTATGTTGAGTGCTACCCATAGACATCTGCAACAAGCAAATTTGTTGCGGATGCCTTGCCTATCTTTAATGGACAGAGGAGGAAATATCCTTTTTCCTGTTAACCCTCTCCCTGTTCCCATCCTATCCTTATGAGGAAAGGGTGGGAAGGAGAAGGGGACTGACGAAACACAGAGTTCTACTTCACGCCTGTCTTCTTTGAGTTTGTGGTATCTTCCCCGTCTAGCCAGCCCATTCATGCAACAGATGTTGTTTTCTCTACCACTGTTGAATTTTAAAAATGCTTTTACTAATAGAAAGCTCTTCTATCTGCGAGTAACCTGAGCTGGGGCAGTTTGCTAGTATATTATCTAACAGAAGATTTCCACTAACATGATATGGTGATAACAGATTATATTTTTGAAGTGTAAACTTCTTTAGCCCCATTAGATGATATTTGTTAGGGGAAAATCCTGGGTTCCTATGAACAATTTGCTCAATGCGTGCCAGCAACATGCTTATTTGAATTCGGAACAGTGAAAACAATTTTTTTTTCATTTATTTTTCTAGTATAAATTTTTTCTTTTTATTATTAAGATACAAGTGTTTATGCACCTTCACACCTGTTTTGAGTGTTCACTTCTGTCGGCAGTCCTTGTTTACAACTACCTGTTTTTTTATTTTAATTTTAATAATGAAGTTATGTAATTTTTACTGAGTATTCACACCTTTAAAACCTTGCTGGGAAAGCACAATTATATGCCATAAATACATATGTCTATCTTAAAACAGAAATTTGAAAAGAACCACAAACTTCTGATAATGTATGAGAAAATATTGGAGAATCATAATTTAAGCAGATATGCATTAGTACTGATAGTAGCAATGGAATAAAAGTTGTTTAGCACTGACAATATAATAAATTATTTTCTAGTAAGATGTGTCAATTATTCCAAGTACAACTGAAGTAGCTGAATCTTTAGTATCTAAAAATATGCAGTAATATCATATTTTGCCTAGAGTAAGTACCTAATACTATAACAATTGTGCCGGACAAAGTTAGAGAGAGGTGACAGTCAATTAACTTTATTTTTATTGATCAACTGAGACTGTCAAGGTACCATTTTATAGTAATAAATAACTGTACAGGTTATTACATTTAATGAGTTGAACAACCAGCTTAAGTTTTCAAATCTCTAAAGAATTTTTCTGATAGTAATTTCAAGAATTTGGAATATATGAGCACTGTAGTTAAATTAGTCAAAACAACAACCTGTGAGGGTTCAACTCTTCTCAACAGTGTGAATAAAAACTTACCTAATACTAAATATCATGTCAAATGCTCAAGGTATTTCAATGATATAACGTATTTACGACGTATTTTTTAAATTAAATGGAATATTTAAATTTATTTTGTACTTATAGGTTAATAAATACGCTAATATGTATAATCATCACAATGATACAAAACAAAAAGACATTTTAACTTAAATGTCATATTTTTTATGCAATGTTCATAATTCAACTTTGATATTTTGCGTTCGTATGTAGTGGAATAGTTTTATAACTACGTCACTGAAATGAATTCATAAAACTTTGTATCTTTCAAAATTATTAAAAAAATTAAAAATCAGGTATGTCAGTGTCTCCTAAGTTTTAGTACTAGCCTACATGGATCATAAAGAGACATAATTATAAGTCGCCGGTACCATATCAAAACAAGAAGTTCCGATGTTAGGAATTAATATACAGTTTGTTTATTGTAGTAGTTGGGAGTCGACACGCCTTTTCCTAACAAGTGCCGGGAGCCGGGAGTCGTTGCACGCAAGGCCGCCGCCGCCCTTTGATCCACCCACCTTAGCTCGCGTGGCCGTGACTTCACGAATTGTGCTACATGTGTTGATTAAACGCCTCGCGTACACGTCTAAAGTAATATGATATTTGATAAAAACAATATGACGCGATTTTCTTAATTATATCCACGTTGAGACGTTAAATATGTATTCGGAAATATGAATCGTTGTTCGGCGTAATGGTAAATTAGCATGGAACATACGCAATTCTTTCATACTATTGGCAAGACTTCGTGAAGTCTAATGTTAAGTTATTTAGTTACAAGTGGGTGGGTAAGAGGAATCGGAAGAGGCCGTTGATACTATTTCGGCAAGGGAGTAGCTCGCGACGCGGTCACAACCTCCCGCGCGTGGCCTGCCGGGCCCCACACGGCCGGGGCCGCGCTCGCCCCGCCCTCCCCCTGCGTCGACCGACACACGAGACAGCTCGCTGCTTGCTGGCGGCTGGCGTCCTCCAATTTATTACACAATAACACTGCATCCGTTCACTTCCCTCGTCATTTACCTTGATAATCTTGTCCTCACTGATGTATTCCACCTGCACTTTAGGAGACTCAGACGACATCATCTACTTTACACTTGCAAACAAATATTTTCCTTTGTTCACGTACGGAACGCACCATTCTCGCGACCGGCCGCCAAACTGCGGCGAGGGAACTGACGACGATCATAGACGAACGCGTTCGGCGAGCTTCGGAGATCCGCCTCCCATCGCGGTCGTATTTGATACAGATTTATTCTCTCAGACGAAATATTTGGCTATACGAAAGTTAGAATTGCTTTTCGATCAGTCAAATGATAAGGTAAGAATGTTACACTTAAATTACTTTTACTTTTAAGTGCAAGAAAACTTTTGTAAAGTGTTATTTTACGTTGACGGTCACTATCGCTGTCTCCTTCTCTCGGAGACAGGTCTTGATTATTGGTAGGCAGCAGCTGCGCCTCTCTTCTCCTCCCCGTCGCGGGTGCGGCGCCGCCGCCCGATAATAATAATTGAAAGTAGGAAGGACGTAATAATGGGTGTATAACCTCGCGCCCGCGTCCTCCTTGGGCGGGCAAAAAATGCACACATGCCGGGCCTCGGCGCCGCGATGTTTGGAGCGCGGGCTCGGCTGGAGCGCGCCTGTAAACAAACGATAAGGGTTCTCGGCCTCTGGTCTTTGTGCATCATAACTCCAGATTATCACGCTGTTATTTCTCAGAATTTCTTATCGCAGCCAGCTTTCGTTTTAAATTAATATAATTGCGTGATATTTCATAAGGCTATTTATATTGTATAATAAAGGCGATCGATTAAGTCGGTTGCAGCCATCGCGGTATACCTCGATAACCGTGGCCTCATTACCTAGAAGTTGTTTTTTTTTATGAGGGTTTCCTTAGTTTGATCCAGAACCGAGAAGTAGAGAGAAGTGAAATGAATCGAGTTAGGATTTTGCCCAGCTGTGGGACCTTACTAGCGAATCGAATGAGATCGAAAGCTTTTTTGTTTGTGTGGCTCAATCCTTGTCACATTTGAAAATAATGAGTTCCTTTAATAGATGATCGTAATTTCATTCTCTGTCTATCTCGTTAGAATTAAAAAGCGTGAAGCGTAATTTTTATTTACATGTTCGTCAGCAATAAGTTTGTAGTGTCACGTAGCGAAAGTGAAAGTGGAACTGCGTTTTGTGAGTCGCCCCGAGTCCATTATGCACGAATGAGCAGCCGCCCCGAGAGATCGTGTGTCCCGGCCTTAATTATATTGAACATCACAATTTTATTTTCAACTCTATTTCAAAAGCAATAAAGTTGAAAATCAAATGAAAAGAATTATTCAACTTGATTATCAAGCGAACTGTACTTCATCAAAGCGTTTTTATTTTCAATCTTATTGTGTAGGCTATAAAGTATAAATTATACATAGTTGTATTTAGCATGTATAACATTATTAGTTTCGTGTTAGCTCTATTATGGGTGTACCTTGGCGTGGCTGAGGCATGAGGCATGCGGCGTGTACGACGTCATTCGTACTGTTTGTGCTTTGATTTAATCAAACGACGAACGCTGCGCTACTGGCGCTGTGACGCGTCACACAGTTTTTTGCGCGGGAATTCGCCGATACTTCGTCGAAATCTCAGCAATACGATTTTTAAGTGTGTTTTTAAACGTGATCCGGTCACGTGATTAAAACGGCTGTATCGTGAGAATAACAACTTAATCCTCAAATAAATATAAAGTTACGGAGCAGGTTTTTTTTTTAAATGAATGTTATCTATTTTAAACTTATCATTTAACGGCATTATAATGTATATCTTACTAATCGATCGGTGATGTATGATAATGATAAATAAATAATTTGAAGTGTTTAACTATTCCCAAATTTTTAATTATTCCCAAACTATGTCAATATTGAGTGAGAGGACTCGACCGACGAGCTAACGGTCGGACGATCAGTGACTGACTGACGACCTGTTGACGTTAGGATATTCTTCTTGGTGGCTATATCTACCCCTTTTTCTAAAACAGATGGGTCCCAAGATTGGAAATTTTCGTTAAATGGGTCGCACCCCAGTCAACTTTGGGAACCACTATACTAGAGTATTGACGTTATTCAACACATTTAGAAAAGGAGACTTGATGTGGACAATGTAAAATAAATAATGAAGGTATTTAAGTACGCTAAACTATTAAAGATTCTCCTCATGAGACGGCTCGGCGCTTGGCCATCGTAGTTATCATAAAATACTTGTGTAAATAGAATGTACTTGTACAGGGGAGCTAAGCAATCTACAATCTCCGCCTACCCCTTTCGGTGACGGTGGTGCTCGTGACTGCTTAACTATTTTGCGGAACATTTAAAATCGATATGGATTGAAGGAAAACAAGTTTCTTGCACCAGTGATACAATATCCCTATGAGATTGCAATCAAAATTAATCGGTCCCTCCGCGAGCCAAGGTCGCCAACTTCTCACGGAGCTATTGTGCAACCTGCCACGGTGCATTGGGCGAACAAATCATTAACAAAATAGGAAACATCTCATCCATAGATAAATACTGGTTTATATAAATATTGAATTGCAGAGGCGTGTCCTACATTTAATGGAGAGAGGATGGAAATAAATAGAAGAAGATATTTCTTTTTCCTGTCCATCCCCTCCCCCATCGAATCTTTTACTCCTTAATCCTTTACTTATCTATATAATAAAAATGTAACTGGTCGTTGTCTGTACATGGAAGATATTTGAGAAAAACTAGTATTGGAGGCCTTCATAAACGCAATAAAACTCAAAACAATGATTATTAGAATTTTTATCTGTTTGTCTGTGCGTTTGTTACCTCTAATCTCAGAAACGACTTAACCGATTTGGATACGGTTTTCACTAATGTATTGTGAAAAGCTTCACTTAACATTTAGTGTTTGCTTTATCTCAATAGGTTTATAAATAAAAAAGTTATATCAATTTAACTGTGCTACGGCCGTACTGTGTCGACCCCACATACGTGGGAAAAGAGCAATGAGATAATGATGAGGTTACGGTAGTATTAAGTAGGTAATATCATTTCGCTTAAGTAAAATTGCAGGACGGGTGAAACCGCGGGGCACTGCTAGTTAACTACTTATGACCGTAAGTCGTATAATTGGTTAGAAATACCGCTGGGGTCAAAGCATTCTCAAGGCGGTTGTACGAGGCAGGAAATTACGCGCGTTAGTGAAATCCAACCAGCATGAAGGTGGAGTGGATGGAATTTCGAGCTCTGCCATGTTGAGCGATGACGAAGCTCAGCAGGAGGAATGTTCCGAGCAGTTCTTTAGCACGGTCCTCAATAGTAAAAGTAGTAAAAAATGCAAAAGGTGGGTATACTCCTTTGCATTTTTACCACCTGTACCAGACGCAAGAGAGTCAAGCCGATCAGTAAGAGCTTAGTTATTGACAATTCTAGTCGCTCTTCGATGTACAGCAGCAAGCGAAGGGACGACTATGAGGAGCCCAACTTGGCCTTTCTTTTTCGCAGTTACTACTGTCACTCTTCTGGTACTCCAAAAGCATTTATGTATTACACGTACGAACAAGCTCGGGGAATTCGCGCCATACTCAAATTCCTTAATATTTTTGTTTACCAGTTATTGTTTGCTATAACCGGTTAGCGTTACGTTATTTTCATAAACAATTTTAATAATTATTTATTACAGTAAAGTAGTAACGATTTTTTTCCCTTGATTCTTACCGTTAACGTGATGAGTCCACCTTATAACGTCACTCCTAATATAATTTACTTATTTTTTGTCCAGCAAATCTCTCTCTTTCTCTTCAACCGATAGTCGTTCACTACTAGACGTAGGCCTCCTCCATTTATATCCACGAAAGTCGGTGCCATACCGCCTTCATCCAGTTGGCTCCCTTGACCAGATCATCGATCCAGGTAAGGACTAACCGGCGTCGACCCTTACGTAACCGCAATCCAGGACTTACATTCTTACCTTTACCCATCTGCGATTGTCCTATTTTTTAAATTTCATTCCATTGACAATTTACGAGCGCGTCTCTATATTGGCTCTGGTGCTATTGTTTGGAAATTTTTAAGAATTCTTTGAGGAACATGCATTATGCCTTGACTTATAATGCTACCTCGCTCTTTAGAGCCGCAGCTTATAAATACTGATGATGTTGAACAACCAATAGGAATCGATCTATAGGATGGAAGGAAAATAATAAATTACGACAAAATTCAGTCTTGTTAGATTTACTTAAATTAAATTAAATAAACACAACTAAAACTGTCTAAATCTTCATATTAGATACTAGGGTTCCAACGTAGATATCTAAACATAAACAATTGATACTGAACGAGTTCACGCACATAGACTAATTAAAAAAAAAAACGCAATCTGAGAATTGATCCAAAACATCCAGATTTGTAGAACACAAGCATTCGACTAATTTCGACTTATTCCTCTCTACTATTAATTTTAAAACCAATTAGTACCCACCTCTTCGTACTTTCAGAAATATTCATCCTTTAAACAGTTGCCTATATAATTCTTACAAGTTAGTTAAAAAGTCTTTAAGACACCGGAAGATTTGGGGCAAGTGACGGCTGACGGAAGCGGAAGTGACGGTGGGCGGGCCGGACCGCCCGCACCTCCCCCGCTCCCGCCGCCCCTGACACGCCCTAGCCCCTTGCAACTGGCACTGAGATGCAGTGCAGTTACTGACCAGGACCTCAGCCTTCATATATCCCTGAACACCACACCACGATCACAAAGCAACAAGCATCAGGATACGAGGTAACGGTAGACTCTGACAGGTGTTGCATCGCCTTACATGGTGATATTCGTACAATTTCAATACATCCATAGAATTATTTTTACTATCTAAATATACCAATTTTCTTAAATAAGACTTCGTTGCCTATTGTTAAGAGTTCCTTAAGGATCCTATAAACGCGATGTGCCGGTTGAGATTCAAGTTTACGACCTCGACTTATGCTACACTTACATAGTACCTAAGGGGGCGTTAAGAAACCACGAGAGCTAAAACCGGGCCGCACCCTCCACCAGTAACGTCTTATCAAATCTACGTATGTCGCGTCTTTTTGATTAAACCGACGCGAGTTGGACGTATTAGGATAATTGAACAATTGATAACATTGGTGATATAGACTAATAAACGAATAAAACAATTGTAGTGTGGGTCCTTAATTTTGGTCCCATTCAGGGGGGCTTGCTCCTGAGAGTAGATTTTAGAAAGGTAGAAAATAAAAATTCTGTGAATTCCGATGATATGGGATGTGGGGGACTTGGGCCCTTAGCCCTTCGGATCTCCGGACGTGACGATCTGTTGATGAACCACGAGTCGCTTCATGCTTGTTTCTCATTATCAGCTAGTCCACCATATTTGTCAGCACAGTAGTTATTATACGTACCAAGTTTTTTCAAACATTGTTCTCTTTTTCCCATTCTTCTCGGATCAGGTTTTGCAAAAGGCGAAATAAGGGAATAATTTTTAGAAAATTCCTTTTAGGTCGGCAGCGCATCTACAGTTCCTACGATGTTGTTGATGTTCATGGGCAACTATGATCACTGTTTTAGACGAGCCGTTGCTCGTTTGTCCCCTTCTTCTATCAAAATAAACCTTTGGTGGAAACGGTTCTATCTGAATTGATTTTCAGCATAACCTACTCGTATTTATTAGGCTCTGTGAACCTAGATGTTTTTTTAACCAACCCGTGTTCCTAACTAGAGGATTCCTAACTAGAGGAGATCAATTCAGACGAGACTTCTAAATGAAGCAATAGTTGAAAAAACACTTGGTCGATTTGCTCAGGACTAGAAGGTTATATATGTGATTGCTCAAAATATTGAGGATATCTTGCAATGCAATATACATCTATCTACAACCGCATTTCTTAACTAACATCTAAAATTGCTCAAGCAGCCTCTTCATAATAATTTCCTTAAAGTTATTTATCATAATATCAGTTACATATGCGTTGCAATACGTGATTAACACTCAACAGGTATCAAATTAATGGAACTATTCTCATATGTTTACTGCAGGTCCCACTCAAATACAATTTAGAATAAAAAACTGAGACACTATATTTGTACGATATCGTCTTACGTAAAAAAAATGTCTAGCCGCCGACTCGTATACCATATCCTTCTTTTTGCTATTTCATTACTAGTGTGCAGCCCTCAGTTCCGCACATATGGTTATTGCCCAACTTACCCGCCCGTCCAACTAGCCCCTCCCTACCCTACATAAAATTAAAATATCAATTGGAAATTCCTAAATCTCTATATACCACTTAGGTTACAAGCGTGAGATCTTTTAATTTTTACCTGGATTGGCGCTTATGACAAGCGGCGTACAGCGATATATTTTAAGATGTCGCTTTTTACGTCGAAACCGATGCACCCGCCCACTTAATAGATGTTACGTAGTAAAGTTTCGTCGAAGCTTGAAGAGTACCAGGTTGTTATTTCTGACCACAACAAATCGAAGGGTGTCTCTTTGCATGAAATGTTATTTTCGTCTAACGTTTTTGTTAAACTAAATGAAATTAAAAAAAAAACGATATCGTTAAATCGTAATTTCAACACCTCAACATATTCCTTCAGGGAAATTAATATTTGAAATAACCATTTAAAACAAGTCAGGTACGAGGAAAATATATTTCGATAAATGTATCGTCCATTTTTCGTGAAACGTAATAAGTCGTCGGTAATTGTCCTTTTATAATTTATTTATGGAAGAACTCAAAGCTAGCGAAGTGAAAAGCGACGCTCCCACCCACCGCCGCCCGCCGCGGCCGCGCGGGGCGTAGCCGCCGCCCTGAGCGCGGCCCTGACACGCTTCGATCGCAGACGCTTTCCCGCCAACGTCTTATGTCACTGCTCTACAAATGTCACACGCGACATTTGTTTTTTTTTGCAAGGCAAACAAAAGTTCAACATAAAGTTTTCAACTAAAAATATTTTCACTTTTTAGTTTTGTAACAAGGGTTTTTCAATTGTGTTGCGCCTAGCGACAAAATCACCGCAGTTGCGGATAGTTTGTGACAAGTTACTATTTGTTTTGGTTTTTGGCGCTACAGTCGATGATCTTTTGTAAGATGTCAGAGAGCATTAATACCGAATATGTATAAAGATTTGCAGCCTCATTTTTTTGTTGGAAATCAAAATGTCAAAAATTTGTGCGCGTCAAAAGTTCGATTTGCGCGCCTCTGGCTTAATTAGAGCACAAGCCGACTCCGTAGCCCAGAGGATTACCGACATTACCGTCCTGGGTTCGATCCTCAGCTAAACGAAGCTTTTTGTTTCTTTTTACAAACATTTTTTGGTTTGTTTGATGACCTATCACATATTTGGAATTTTGAAAAAGCAACATTTTTAAGTGATTCCAAATTATTTTTAATGGATATGGATATATTTCCTTTTCCTATCAATCCCCTCCCCAGTCAAATCCCTTCCTTCCCATGCTATCCTCTTTACCTTCCCATCCTTTCCAAATGGATGCTAAGGGAAGGAGAAGTAGAATTGGGCCTCCGCCACCTCAGTCACCAGACGAAACGCAGAATATTCTTACTTTACGCCTATATAAGCCATAAGTCTTTTCTAAATCAACCAAGGAGCAGCAAACTTATCGGTTTTTAGCCAGAAACTTTTGTGATCATAGAACATGCGAAAAGACCCGTGTCCCCTAAGGCCGGTCTGTGCATTCCACAGCTTAAAATTTGCCTACTACTTTCACCAATTTTTATTTTTCTATAATAAGTATGAAATTTACTACAGTTGTATCCAGTGCATCAATCAGTAAGTCACAGCTATCTCAATGTTTATCTTGGCCAAATAGGTTATAAATTTGAGTTTTTTTCATTTACTTTCTTATTGTTATAATTGACGTGTTTATTTACTTTTTAATAATAATTCCGTCGATGTCTCGTAGTAGGAATATTCTTAATTTTTCCAAATTGTAAGTACTTGAAAGGTATTAACAAATTTTTAATATAGAGACCTTGTAATGATGTAGGAAAGTAAAGAAAAACCTTAGGAAGATTCAAAATTTTTATTGCACAATGAACATAATATAATTGTAGTCAAATTGATTTTAGAGACATTACGCCAAGCCATATAAAATTATAGAGTACACAAGTACAAAAACATACAAATATGAGTTGACAAAGTGACAGATTATATACCGATTACAATCAATTGTATAATTGTTAGAGCAAACAATGGCTTATGGCTTTTTCAATAATATCAAAATACATAAAGTAATAATTTATAATAACTGGAAAAACCAGCATAATTAATATGATTTTTTTTAATGTAAGAAAATTCGTTAAGGTTCCAAATATGTTTATTATATGTAAACTTATGGGCGCCGAATTATATTCGAACAAATAAAAAACATGAACAATAAACAATGGCTTACTCAACCTAAAAAAAAAGATAATCTTAAATATTTATTTGTGGACGAATGACGTTCTAGGTAGGTAGGAATAAATAAAAAGAGAAAACAATATTTTTAATCTACGTTTCATAAATAATAATACTCAAGAAGAATTACTTCACGCTTAAAATGTTGCAGTGCATTCAAGATCTGAAACAAACGTAAAAAACTTGATGTCGATTTTCTTCCTAAAATATTTTATTACGATACCTTAGCTCTATCTGCTGATGAAAGTTGGAAACTTATTTACATATTTATTACTTCCACGCGACTTAACGTTCGAGCAACAGATGGCGCTGACATTTTATTTCACACAATTTTATACAGAAGATATATTTAGTAAGGAGTATCCATCGATTAAATTCTAGATGGTTTAAGGTCGAGTTGAGTTAAAGTTGTGTTGATAATATTCGGAAAACCAGTGGTTTATTGATTTCTAATTGTGTTATAACTAAGATGTAAATCTATTTTAGTTGTAACGCAGTTGAGCGTCCTTCGATAATTGAAATTTAAACCAAGCACATGTATTTCATCGATGAGTATAAATTATATTGCGTTAATAAGGGTAACCCGAAGACCGTTGTAGACGTCGTTTTTTTTTTCGCTAGATGACCGACCGCGTTTTTGCCGGATTTGTGGTGGCGTGTTGTTTACAATGAATATGAATCCGTTCGGCGACTAATTTACGCTCAATGCATCATGAATTCGGCTTTCCTCATTACGAATGGATGGGAAGAGGAGTACATTTACGCCTTCTGTACTTCACTTGTCATACGAAAGGCACTATACTTCTACTTCACGCCTGTGTTCTGTCAAATTTATACTTATTTATCAAATAACTTTAATGACATACGCTTTAGTTTACTTACTGTACGTGTTGTCTTTTACAAGCCTCCACCGCTCCTCTCCACAGTTATCTTCTTGATGAGCGCCTCCTTCTCCTGATGTGCCTCCTCCATTTCCGCCATGCGCGCGAACCGCGAGTAGGCCACGTGACCCGACTTAATGGCGGACATCATCTGACGCGACGAATTACAAACAGTTATATTTATATATAATAAAAACACACACAATTATATTTATACATAATACAGCTGATTTACATAAGTTATTTACACAAAGCCTTTAGAAGCATAAGAAAAATCATGCACATTATTAAAGAAACTCACACAACATTATTGTTATTGGTACAATAGTGCATAATAAGTATAATAGTGCAATAACTAAGCGTCACAAACAAAAACTGCAGACTTATAAGAAGAGAAGTATTTGTTGAAGAACTAGTTATTTTCTGTTTGTAACTCTTATATTTGAACAAGTATGTGTTGATGAGCATGCATGTCAAGTTAATAGGTCAATAGGAATGACGTTAACGGTTTTAGCGATATAATCAACATTCATTATTCTTACATAAACAAATGTATCCCATAAAACAAGCAAAAAGCCAGCTCCAAACCAGATACAGAGATGAGAGAAAATTATTTAAAAAAATATCACTTAATGCATACGCCACAAATACTTTGTAACGTTGACTCGATAATTTATTAAATTTGTAATAATCATACCGTATTATTAAATCAAATGAGCATTAAATAATTATTTCTTGCAATTAATACAACCATTTAATAATGTTAAGAAAAAAAAGCCAGATTACTCTTCGTTCGGAAATCAAAATTGATACTGCTCAGCACAAAGGCTTTTATCGATTTATAATCTGTTCTATTATTTTCACAAGAAAACTGTGATTTTATTATTAATCAGAAAATAAATTTAGTTCACACAAAATCAAACTTTTAATATATCTGAGATAAGAACCTGCAGGTACTCGTCAAGTTCGACCTGGCCGTTCATGTTAGTGTCGATCTCGCGCAATATTTCGTGCAATTGCTCGCCGGTCACGTCCTCGCCGTAGTTCTGTGGACACACGCTACGCTCAACAACGCACCTCTTACATAGACACACACGAAATGGTTTTATGAATTGATGAATATCCCATTATACCCATATTCACTACTAACTACATAGTGTTGCCGTGTTTTAAAATTGTCATAACGTAAAGAAGTGTAGTTTAGTTTTTATACGAGCAATGACAGTTCAGAATATTCCATTTCAAAATGCGATTTATATTCCACTTCCGATAATTATAGTCTGTAAAATTAAAAAAATATATCCATAGTATTGTAAATTGTTTTTTAAATTTTATACAGTATACAATTTCTAAACAGGCAACACCAAAGTCCCGTTTCCCGCTATTGTCCAACATTAACAGCACATATTTAGCAACATTGATCCGGTTCCAGATGCTTTCTCCGTAGCTCTACCTGTAGGTAGTCCTGCAATTCCAGTTGGCCGTGGTAAGTCAAATCTATTTCCGACAGAAGGGAGCTTATTTCTGCGTCAGTCGGTTTCAGACCCATACTCTATAACATTTATTAGTAAATAACTGAAATAAATTATTATTTAATACAATTTGCTATTTTTATATCATAGATAAACGACCGATATAAATTTTGGTTTGTGGATATCAATGAGGACTAAAATGTAATGCATCATTACCTTTGTCTACGGTCAAATTACAAGGGCCAGTAAAGTGGTAGACTTCAAGGCAGAATTTTACTTCAGATCAATCAATATCTTTCGATTATTTTGGATATGTATGACTCACGAAAGGTTTCGTAGCGTAATTTATGTCTTGTAAAATGTCATATCTCCTATTCTTACTGGGATGGTGTCACATTTTGGTATACAAGAGTTGACAACATACTATACTGATTGTTGCGGACGTTTATAGATAGAAGTGCTCACTTATAAACAGGTGCCGGTTGATCTTTTGGCTAATTCTACTATAAAAATTAAAAACAACCTTTTGTTTGACAACACATTGGTTACCTTAAGACTCCTTCTAATGTCATTGATGGAGACGAAGCCCTTGCGATCCTTGTCTATGATCTGGAAGCGCTTGATGTAGGTCTGGATCTCCTCCTTGCTGAGGTTGATGGGGATCTTGTCGCGGCTGGCGCGGTTCACCATCTGACCCATCTCGTTGGCGAGGAACTCGCTCGCCATTTTGATTTGTCTCTATAATAAAAGTTTCGTGTTCAATGCTTCGCACTGGTAGTTTTTCCATACAAACGTTCATTACCCATACTTAAGGTAATCGCTGTCAATCTGTCAAACGACTGACAGTTATACAAAAAACGCTATATTATAAAAGTTAATATGGTCATGACAATATTCAAAGGTTGTCTGTAACTTCCGTAGCTAATAACCGATCAACAGTCGAAGATTTATAGTGAAATTTATCAAGTTTTAATTGATGATTAAAACTCGATAAATTTAACTTACAATACTCACTTCATATACATCCTTGGTAGTAAGTACTTACGTTCTTCTCAGCGTCGCTCCACTTGAGCTCCTCCGCCATGATGTCAGCGATGGCGGGCAGCGCCTCCACTGCCGCCTGCACGTTGAGGAAGGCCAGCCGCAGCCGCCGTGCTATCATGTCCACCGCGGTGCACGCGTACTCGCGCACGCCGTATCTAAAATACAAATAAAATTATTTTAATGCTTTCAGGCTGTATGCGTTAAGCTGCAAGTACAATACTAGTTTAATTAATATCACTCTCTTGTGATGTTGCAGTCCTTTAACAAACAAAAAGTTGCCGATGTGACCTTCGCTTGGAGCTCTTGTTCAACGGACCTCTTAATTTTCTTTGGTTAATCAATTGATTGTACAAATAATTTAATTTTGTATTAGGTTTTATTTATACCTTTATGTTAAGTATAAAATTTAGGCTAAGTATTTACAAATAAATTAAGTTTGTAGACATAGTTAGAACTATATATTTAGATGTTTTAAAAGTCAATTATTTGTATGAATGTACCTGATTTCGGCATCAATGTAGGGAAACTCGGGATGTACTTTCTTGCCGATGATGGGCCACCGCTTGCCGGTCATGGCCGCCATCTTGGCGACTGCGAACGCTCTGTCGCCGTACGACTTGGCCAGGTGCTGCGCGACCTGTAATATTAAGTGGTAAACAGTAACAATACCGATCATTTTAATATATCATATTAAAAGTAATGTTCTATATATTTTTAAGTAAATTATGAAATTTTTCTCTGAAGTTTATATATACTAATATAATATTATAAAGAGGAAAGATTTGATTGTTTGTATTTTTGCACTAAATAGGCTCCGAAACTACTGAACCGATTTGAAAAATTCTTTCACTGTTGGGAAGCTACACTATCCCATTGTGACATAGGCTATATTATATTTTCAAATAAATTAGGGATCCTTATAAAACTAAAACTCCAATAATGTAGCCCAAGTTGTAAAAAAATTACCTAAAATATGATTTACATTGAAATTTGGTCACTATGTGTAATTTCGTTCAACTTTAAAGATAGCATAGTTTTTTATTTTTTTTAGTGCTACCCGTGAGTGGCCGGGACGAATCGCTAGTGATTTGATAAAATTCCTAATAAATAAATAATTATATATATTTGTATATTAAAACATTCATAATGAGCTATATTCTAGACAGTTACTTCATTAGTTTTTCCTTCTTCTTTTTCTTTACAAAGGCTGCTACGGGTAGTACCCGACCCGAATTAAATCGTTAAGAAATAAATTAACTTACACATTGCACATATCATTTCTTAGCCATATCGTCTTAACCTTCTCTTACCTCCATTTCCAGACCGAAATCTTGCACTAATCTGATGTACATAGTGGGGGTCCAGCCGTGCGCGCCCTCGATCAGGAACCCGTCCGTCTGGCAATCCTTGTACAACGGCTTCAAGTTCGCACCTGGCAATAGCACGTTAGTATATATCACAAAACATCGTACGATTTAATTTTACACTATTACTATTAATAAAGTGAATGAAGACTAACTCACTTTCAATAGCAGCATCAATGGTCTCAGCGGCCATGGCTCGGTAGGTGGTCCACTTGCCGCCGGCGATGGTGACCAGCCCGCCAGGTGACACGTGCACGATGTGGTTGCGCGCCAGCGACTGCGTGTCCGGCTTGTTGGGGTCCGACACCAGTGGCCGGATGCCCGACCACGCGGACAATACGTCGCCTCGGCGCACTGACCAGTTTAAGTTGAACTCGTTAAATATTGTATAATTTAAAGCAGTTGCTCAATCCTATTTAAACCCATCCTTCTTCCATAAATACTGGCTCTACCATTGTTGCTTTTTTTTCCAAATTCAATCCTCTCACAATTATTTCAGTTGTTATTTTGCCGTTTTTCTAACCAATCGTTTCATATGTTAGGAATAAAAATGTAGTATAGGACAATTAAGGGCCAGGGGGTATTATGGAAGGGAACCCGATCTTTGTCAAGTTTATAATATTTAATTTGAATGGTCGACAGCTATTAAAATTCGCTAAAACACACTTATAGATGAAGATTTTTATTCAAGGAAAATTTTAAAGCTAAAAAAATCATAATTTCACCTTCAACATCAGGATTAAGGTAGTTCTTGACCTCGGTGAGGATGAAGAGGATCTCGTCCTCAGTGGGCCTGGGGCTGTGCGTGACCTGGCAGGGCAGGTCCGTGGTGCCCGCGATGGTGCCCTTCAGCCACGGCAGGAAGAAGATCACGCGTCCGTCGGATGTCGCCGGGTCCAGCAGGCCCATGTGCTCCGGACTGGAAATGGACAATACAATGACTTAGAGTTTGTATTCATCAAAGAGATTCGAATCTTCATTCCTTGTGCGTCGGGCAAAGGATTTAAATATGTTGCCAGCATCAGTGTTTCTTTCCAGTTATGACGTGGGAACCTACCTTCAAGAGAAGAGTGAATAGGCTGTTACTAAAAACTACTGAGTACAATCTTTCGACCACATCACCACTCGACACCAGGAGAATTGTGATCTAGTTCATTGCTATTTAAAAAAGTTATTTAAAGTTTTTATAGTTAAATCTGTCTTGTTCTTGAAAATGATTTTGTTGTATATCGTATAGGTATATACATGCATACAGTACCTATATACAAACATATAAAGAAGAATCTGACCAGAATTCCATCTTTTCCTTCCAAGGACGATATAAAATATAACATAGAACTTTATATACAGAACCTGTAGTATCCCGGCAGCACAATGTGTACTCCAGACGAAGGGCAGCAGATCTCTTTGACGGTGTCGTCGTCCATCTTCCTTATGGTGTCTGTGAATGGGCCGGTCGCGTTGATGATACATTTCGCCTTTATGTCCCACTCCTTCCCGGACATCTCGTCCTGATATAAAAATGTAAATAAGGATAGATATATCAGAATAATTAACGTAAAACGCTGTGTGTCTGCGAAACAAGATAAAAATGTAAACAAACTTGACAAATAGCGGAATTGAGTGAGTCACGATTTAATAACTATTGTCGTATCTTGTTAAAACTAACGTTAGGTATCGTTACCTTACGTGAGCCTTCTGGAAGTTGAAGTAGATTTTTTTTGCCGACAGACTTCCATTGCTGGATACGGATCCTCCCCACTTTCTCCAGTCACGTCAGTCTGTATCGTTCTGAAAGTGGCCGCCATCCTAGTAACTTTGGGCCCCTCTACCACAGTTAAGAATTTAGTATAAGTTGTACGAACCCTGAGGCGCGCTCCGCTCAGTTTGCCGGCCGTCTTGTGCAGCTTGGTAACGCTGACGTGGTTGGCGATGGTGGCTCCGTGCCGCGCAGCCGTCAGCGCTATCGCCAGGTTCATGCGCGCGTCATCCTGCTGACCTGTAATAGTAACATTCTATATGTACAGAGAACTAGCCTAATAAGTATATGAATATAATATATATAATGAAAGAAACTAAGCATCCTGACTACTAAGATATCTTATAGATTCTTGTTTGTTAAAAACAAGAAACAAGGTACTAACCGTCGTAGTATACGATGCCACCGCAAAGGTTGTCCGACTTCAACATGGGAAACAGTTCGAGAGTGTTCTTCTTTGACAAATAGTAGGAGCTCTTCACGTTCCTGTCGCCCGCCACTAGATCGTACATCTTGATGCCGAACCAGTAGTACGGGACTTGCCACCACCTTGAAGTAAGTGCAAGTAAATATAAATTATTCGAAAATATTTTGTTTGGAATATAGCAATTATATACGGCTAAATAACATTTGTCACGTTACCAAATTGTTGGACCTTCGAAACAGATTTTTTATCTTACTATATAAAACATTGACTCCTCTGGTTGTAAGGGAACAAACATGTCCTCAGGCGATCAGACCAGGTCATCAACAATTTACAAATGCATTTTTTTATTATAATGAGAAAATATAAGACATATTAAGTGTTTTCTGGTAGTTATTTCATTGCAAACTAACTTACTTATACACTGGTAATAAGATAGGCAGCGGGCGAGTCAAATGTGGTGCCACTTCCAGCATGTTCGCTCGTTCATGTAACGCCTCCTTCACCATCTTGTACTGGTCGTAGTCGAGCTGCATGATAGCTTTCTGCAGGTAGCGCACTCCACCGTGGATCAGCTTGGTGCTGCGACTGGATGTGCCACTCGCGAAGTCGTCAGCCTCCACTAAGGCCGTACGAAGACCTGAAAATTAAGATTTTTTATGTAACAGTCAGTAATATCAAACAAATCGTATCTATTGTAAAGTATGATGAATTGATAATTCAGTAGGCCTTTTATTTTTTTACAGCCTGTATTCTGTAGTTGTAAATTGCATTATCTATAAAAAACACTATTATATATAAAATCAAAACATGGGACCATTAATTGACCAAGTAATAAAAATATTATAAATCTGTATAACAAAAATCTGTTGTACAACATTCATGTTGCACGAGGTGACCTGCAAACATTAAGTTGCATAATGTGGCGTACTGCAGTCGCAAATTGCACTTCCGTGGGCACTTTAAAAGTGTAGTAGCGTTTGGAATTACTAGGCCGTTGTTTTCACGCTTTATTAAAATCTTACTTTAAAAAGTTGAAAATAAAACAAAGATAATTTTAATTGCATTCGGAGCCCTTTTTTACTGACATGTCACTGTTTGCTTTAGAGAAATCTACAATTGTACCGGACTTGCAGGTGGCTTTTTTCTAACTAAAATTAATCGTAATGAAGTCGTGGCCCGGGCTGTTAATATATATAAAAAGCGATGTGTGTATGTTTGTCCCTATAGACTCCTAAACGGCTGGACGGATTTCGATGAAATTTTCAGGAAACTTTGGAATGGGCCTAGCGGGTGTTCCTGTGAAGTTTGGTAAAGCTCGGAGTGAAGATCTGTCCCGTCTTCGCTCGGGTCGGATCATTATTTTATAATATTGTCGGATTAGGAAGCGGACGAGCACATATGTCACTTCATGGCACATTGTAAACCCTTGGCTGTCATTTTTGACCCCGTCGTGCATCAGTTCTACAAGCAGTGTCCAGCCCAATATCGTTTTTTGATTTTGGATCACATCATCTCTGATATGAGCTCCTAAAGAAACAGCAATTATTATTTTCTGCACTGTTTTATATGAGAGGGGGG
>JWHW01056433.1:449447-459760 GCA_000931545.1 Papilio glaucus
TCCCAATTAGGATGTATTTTCTTTGGCTTGCGTCATGCTAAACGCATTACGCTTAAGTGACAAACACTAGCTGTCCTCTTTTTTTCTTATTATTTTAACTACGCTATCTTTTTTATACCATTTGACGTGTCTGTTACAGTATTAACAACGCTTTTGTTTATAACATATCTATAGTTTACAATGTCGTTTGTTAAAATATAGGGAAAATGCTTAAACAATATTTTTCCCCAAAAATGCAGGTGCGGATTTTTTAATAGAGAATTGGTCACCCTACGAGAAAGCGGCATGAAGATACATCGTGATCTTGTTGGCAGTGAGACGCTGCTCGTGTGTTGATCCAGTTTTATCGGCGACACGGCACGTGGCCGAGTCCATTATTGTTCACACGTTGGTCCGGAGCTAAGCTATTACAGTACAAAATGCTTCTAATGTTGAAATCTATTTAAATTATACCTCTTTTATAATTAAATTAACATCAATATTTATAATCCCTATACCGGGTGTTACGAAATACCCTTAAGGCCGAAAGGGAGATTTATAAAGTTGGTTGTGTAGAGCATGGGTAGAGTAGAAGTTTTAAGTGAGGTCCAGATACAGGTGAAAAAAATTATAGAGGTCCAGAAAAAAAAACCTCAAACGCTTTGAAAAACGTATGAAAAGAAGACGAGTTGTTTGATAATATTATTTATATTAAAATGTACGTATATTTAACAATATCTAACTGTTCTAGTATCACCCTTCCGCAGTCTGCCTATTGCCAAACCATAGTCTTCCCCTAGCTCCTCTCTTGGAACAGCAAATTTTCGTCAGCAATAAAAGAAAACCCAATCTTTCAATTAACACTATTAGCATCGATACCTCATCCTGCTATTAAAGATAGCAAAAAATTATGAAGTGCTGCGCGGAGATTTTTATTTTATCTGCGGCAGAGTCAACGAGAGTATCACCTGTTGCGCAAACTGGCCGGCTCGATAGGATTACAATGACCTCAGAGAATACCGGAAGAAGACGTATTTATAATTCTGCGTTCTTCGAGTGAGGTTCCAGAGGCAACATCCTCTTGTCAATTCCTCTTCTCTGTTTTATTACAATACACTATACCATTGTAAGATATGATTGTCGTAAACAAACAAACGTCATTTACCACACATGACGGCCATTATACTTTTTATACTTTCATCGGAAATGTTGTAATTTATTGGAAATCGTGAGGTAAAGTGATGTGAAATTGTGTAATATGGATTTTATACGGTAAAATGAGTAAAAGATATTTTTCGAAAATATTCTGCAATATACGAACTTTAAAGTAAAAACATTTGTTTAAAATAAATAAATAAATGTATGCTGTGAAACAAGTAATAGATTTAACGTCTCATATAAACACAGCTCAAGAAAATGGCTTGGCTATTAGTACGAATAAATAGGAAAAACCAAAACATTTTGTAATAATCTAATGTTGGCTAATCCTCTCTCTTATGGTTTAATTTCAAATAATACGTTATTAACATAAGACCCGTTGTTACGCAATAAATACGAGAGCGACAGAAACGTAAAATTTTATAACCGTGCGCAGTGGGCGCCTAAAAATTCAACTTTCTACTCATACTCATATCTTACAATTGCTTAGCGAGATTGTTGGTTTTTTGAGGCAAAACGACAAAATATTGTTTTCAATTGTTTAATTTTGTAGTAGTAAAAGTGCCGTAAAATAGATACACTAGAAAAACATTACATCCAACCTCAATGTTACGGTGGTTATTTTCACAGTTCTTTAGTAGACCAAACTAAACTCTTATAAGACCACACTTTTATTTTATTATTTGTGTTCTTATTTCACTGCACGTTCTTAATCGGTGTGTCTGTCAGTTACCTTAAAGCCGATCGTCCACAGCCACCTTAACTAAAATAGTTAGCTCGCATAGTTGCTATGTCAGCTAAGCAAAATAAATTGCCCAACTTAGTCTAACTTAGTTTTGCAGGCCGATCCGAACGCGACTTATTTCGCGTATAATCGTTAAATTTTTATAGTCTTCTTCGTTAATCAGTCTCTGTGTTTGCGTTTTTTCTATGTGTAATAAGCAATAATCAACCTTCTTTTCTTAACGTCATTATTTCATTACACCACCAAATTATTACTTACGAACGTACTATATATGTGTTTATTAAATTGTGCATTTAAAAAGATGATAACACATCTAATGTAATATATAACTTTAACGTTTGAGTTGTTAAGCGACAATTATTCAACAGCTGTTTGCTATTCATAACAAATTTTACCTATATTGATATCCTCGCTAGAGCAAGTAGAGAGATAGAAAAAAGAGATAATTCCCCTCACTGTAACACCGGTGCATATTATCTAATAGTCCCCGACTGTCTCGTAGGCTCAGCCAAAACAAAAATAACTTCAGCCTGTACGATAGCATTAAAACGGTTATGCCAACACAGGTCAGGTGACTTCAAATTGTTACAACTAATCTAAAAATTAATTTCGAAAAACAATAATATAGCCTATTATAATTGTGGAACTTAATATAGGCTTGTCGGCATGTCCTTGAGTTTTCATCGGTACATACAGTAAGATGATGTCATAACGCGGACTCTAGGTTCCTATTGCATTTAGTGAAGGCCTACTTGCGACATAATAGTTAATTATTTCAAATAAAATAAATAATACTTAAAATTGAATTGCAAATATCATAAAAAAATATTCTTTATAATGCTATTAGTACAGATCATAAAAATTTGCGCAATCATAATTTTCAGGCAAGTGGTATAATCGATTTGTTTTTTTTTCTTTTTAAAAACAATTCAGCAATGGTAACAGATTTTTTAATATTCGGATTAAAATTTAATAACATTTATTAAATATTAACAATGTATATTGAAATAAACATACCTTTTATTATAATTAATCCAACGGAGAATCTATATAAGCATGTAATAAGGTATTACATAAATATGTATAACTAATTATAGGACGCAAGGGCATCGACAATTTTGCAATGTTGTTCCCAAATGTTCAATGAGAATTCACCACGGTCCACTCTACAAATGGCACATCACTACGTAATGATAAGAAGGATCTCTACTACTCACTATTCTTAGTTATTATATAGCTTTAACTATTATGGTACATTGTTAGTTAATCGAGCCAACGCGTAGGCGGCGTAATTCGCCGCTTTCCGTACCGACCCGCGGCTCACCTAGCGACTGACAGACGTTGCTTTTGTACATTCGAATTAGCGCTCATCTGACTCATGATAGAGCAGTGCGCAATACAAAATAAATTGATAACAGTGCCATCTAGTTCAAGCCTACTGTACTCACCGGATTGTAATACAAAAACACATGGTATTCCTATTCAATTCCCAGGAAAAGGTTGCGTGATAATGATGAAATAAAATGTTTTGGTTTTAGACTTTAGTCTAGTTGACTAAAGTCTAAAACCAAAACATTTCCTTATTTCATAAATTAAAGACGTAAAAGCTTATTATTTCTCTCTGTAACCTTTAGTTAAATCTCAGGCAATGTGAAATGGCAAACTACTTAACATAAATATTTCTTTTTGCAGAGAGTTTTCCGCAAGCCTTATCACCTTGCTATTCTTTACTAATTCCTTTCATCTAAGACTGGCGATGCGTATCTTGATCTTTATGAGAACCTGACATTCCTTGACTTTAGACAATCTGCTTGCTCTCACCACCAACAATATCATAAAAATTGTATATAATGGGATAAATGTCATGGTTATGCGGGTAAAATAAAACATAAAAATAATTCCAGATACAATTTATTCCAACAAAGTTGCAATAAACTTTTTAAATATATATTTGTGCACTTAAAGTTACTTCTCCTTCTTCTCGGAAGAAAGTGAATTGTAAAGTTTTGTTATCTCATTAAGTACCAAGTTTAGTACCACGGTACCATTTGTATCGATATAGTTGGCAAAGGACTTGTTGATGGAGGCCTCGCGGCATTTTCCATTAGAGTCGCGCATCACTAGAATCAAATTGTATTTGTCGTCGTGCCTGCAAAATATACAAAGTCAGGTTGAAAACATGCTAAGGAAATGTACACCATAATGATGTTTATTAGATTGCTTCTACCATCTATTAGCAAAAATAAAATTTCAAACAGCAATATTGTTTCTTTGTATTAAAATATAATTCATAAATTTAAAGGATTGCTTTTGTATCCCTACATTATATCTTTTAGACAGGTCCAAGTAAATGACTATTTTTATATTATGTTCTAAACTTATTTGGCTTAAGTTTATACTTGCGCACAATGACATGTGAATCTAATGAGTTTTTACAAACATTTTTTATAAGTATACCATAAACTTACTTCTTCACATAAGAGCTCGCTTCCCATACCCGGATGGTGTTACCAACTTTCTCCTTAGCAACAACAAATATGCCCTTTTCCTTAAATGTTGTGTATAATGTTAAAATTCCCATAAGAATAAAGTAGGAGGACACACAGATGATGAGTACAAGTCTGAAAAAATATTATTTAATTCAATTTTAACTGTAATTTGTTTTCTTCCCAACTACATGAGGGAAGGGGACTACACGGTACACTTTCTCTTTTTTCTTTACTATCTGCCACCTCAGTTCTATACAGAGGATCTAGCTGACAATGGATGCCTTACATGTTTGCATTCTTCCATAAAGAAATAAGTGACATATTTATGTATTTCTCTTGGTGTCTCAGAACTGAGTAAAATCAATATTTCAATTGAACATTTGTTTCACTTGGGCTTAGTTTTGGAGTTCAATAACCAATATAAAAGGTTAATGTAGAACATCAACATTTAATATATCTATCAAGTCCCTAAACCTAGTGGTGTAGGAAAAGATTATGGGTTTCTACTTGGCCACAACCTGGCACATCTCTTTCCGCTTCTTCTTCATTCAAATATCTACATATACATAACTCATCTAGTTTCCATAGCACAAGCTCTGCTTAGTTTGGGATCAGATGGCCATGTGTGTATAATGTCCCAGGATATTATTATTATTATTGGTTACGGGTCAAACTACATTTCACATAAAAGAAAAAGAAAATCTTTGGGGGATTGACAATCCCTAATTGCATTAGCAATATCTATGTAACAAGCAATCTTTATTGCAGGAATAACAAGCAGTAGCAGACCAAAGTTGGTTACTCTTTTTGCAACATTGTAGTCAAACATAAAAAGTGTTTGACTACTACACCTTGGTTCACACAAAGATGTGATTTTTATAAATAAAGATTTTTAACATTAAAATTTGTAAATTCCAAAATATTTTCGAAAAGCAACTTTTTCTCATATCATCTGATAAAATTAGCTATCCATATTACACAATTTCACTTAACTTTATTTCATGATTTCCACATAATTACAATATATTTGATGAAAGTATAAAAAGTGCAATGGAGACCATGTATGGTAAATGATGTTTGTTTACAACAATCATATATTGCAATGAAAAAGGGTATACTAAGTAATTAAGCAAGGATTTGGTCTGCCATATGATGACTTTTGTGTTTGTTCTTTATTGATAAGTCAATAAATTATTTTCCATAACTGGGTAACTAAATAATCAATTAACACTGCAACTTTTATAAAATACACATTAAATATTACCTGGACTGTGGGAAAGGGTACAGATAATCCCATAACAGAGCATAGAGAGCAACACCAACTGCTAGAGCACAAAGAAAGAGGCGTCCATCAATTAGTGCGAAGCTTTCCTTGCATTTCAGATCTCCAGTTAATACCTGTTAAGATACATTGTTACAATACACTTCTGGGGGATTTAAATGAATCATTTTTTTTTAATAACCATGCCGAAAACCCGTTAATCGTATAAAATTGACTAAGGAATTTCAAAATGTTTATGCTCACCTCCCTAATTGCATCGTCAATCGCATTTTTAGCTGCTGCACCATCCCATTTATTTATTTTCACGACCTGTAATATAAGTATAACATTTTTGATCAAAAAAGTAAGCATATAATTTTTACAAAAAGTTTATACTTTAAAAATAAGGTAAAATAAATTAAGCCAATTCACTCGAAAATAAATACATAATTGATTTAATTATAAATAACGAAAATTATAATTATGAAAAGTTTCATGAAGCCGTGACGTGTCTTCTAATCCGACTTGTTATGCTCTTATGTCGGCGTATTTAAATAACATGACTACCTCATTAGATTCCCCCATTTCAATGAATAGTACTGTTTCTGTCACAAATTTACACAATACTATAATTATAGAATTATTTTAATACGCGGATAGAATTGGACCGCGACTTTTAATATTTAAACATGTTTATAATATGATGTGTAAATCGAGACCAATAAGCAAAGAGTATAGAGTTTTACAAAGAGTAGAAAATCTTTTTCTAAACTAACCATAGTTTGTTATAATAATCGTAGTCAATAAATCGATTTATTAAACTCAATAAACGATTTCTATAGGAAAGTTATTGAAATTTTCATTCAATTTCTTTAAAAAATATTTTGTACAAGTAAAATTGGTAGAACATTTAAAGAATATAAGGAACCCAAAACAAAACTAGCTAAAATGAAAATTTATTTATTTCGCCAGATGGCGAAATAACTACAACCTTAAAAATAAGGAGGTTTAGCAGTAGGTTGAGCGTTTTTTTAATGAGAACGTTTTAGAGAAGATGTTTGACATTAAGAATGCCGATAATTAGAAACTGCCGTGCAGAATTGGCAAGTTTATTGCGTGACTTGTATTATACACAAATATATTATCTCGAGGGAAAAATTAATAGACGATCGATCTATTGTTACAAAGTATTGTGTCTTTATTGAACAAGTGATATTTTAGTATTTTAGTTCACAACGGTGACAAATGGAACGGTCACGGTCACACGCGCAAAAAAATTGCCAAACATATTATTATCGAGTCTCATAGAAAAAGTAAACACTTAAAAATCAATGTAATGTGATCAAAGAAACGGCGATACATTAATGTTTTCGTAACTATGCTCTTTAATATCAGGAAATGCCTAAGCATATCCGCCCTTGCGGGGGCAAGAGCGCATTTGCTTAGACACCGGACCACCTCAAATGATTTGGTACATTGTCCTACCTCATTTGGCAAAATGAATACAACAATATAAAAGAAACATTTTTTTTCTTTATTATTTAAGATAAAAAAATTTAAACTATAAGGAATATCAGTAGGAGAAGAGGCAAACAAGTCATTATCGTCAATTTATACGATACCAACACCAAAAGGGTGCTTTAAAAAAAGCTTCATATCACAATCGAGAGAATCGACTTTCAACTTGAGACGGTTCGTGATGAGACAAACTGACAAGTCATTAAATGATTTTACGGTACCCAGGTACCTCTCGAGTTCTTATAAACTGATTTGCTCAAATTTATGCGTGGCCCAAAAATAATTTCTCGCTGATATCCATTCAAACGGCCTATTTGACATAATTATGTAGCTGTAGCTGGCTGTAGCCAGAGAATATAAATAGGAAATTTGATAAGAGTCATGTGGAAACATTGTAGTGATGTTCTCAGGATGAAAATAACAAAACACACACGATTTATATGTGCCTCAATCTTAAATCGATTTTGTTATTATATTTTGTTATAAAACTTCTCTAGATGGTCATCGATGGATGCTAAGAAATTAATGGACTGGTCAAAAATGAAGTGGCTTTATATCAAATCAACTTGATTTAACATTGAGAGCGTTTTGAAGTAATCATATTATATTTTGGCGGATAATAAACTTTGACATCATATACGTTGAAAAAGTAATGGTATGTAGTCAGTATAACATTGTAATTGTTAACTTAATAATTATTGATGGATTTGGACCGGTGGGTTACGCTGTGTGAACGTTCTTCTGCCCTGAATTCTGTTGTATTGTTTGAATTTTCCTAGTTATTTAGGACAATTATTCTTTAAAAGTGTGGTCTTTTCCTCTTAAACTATACGTTTACCATGCGGTACGAGGGACATGGACCATAGAAGTTAAAGAGGTCAGTCCACAATATTTCTCAGTGTTAATGAGAGCATTTTACATTTATAGGTTGTTTGCTTTACCGCCTCGCCATGGCAAAGAAAAGGAAACCAGCAACGCAACTCGCTGCTCGGCGTTCTGCCCGCCGCGGTAAGCAGGCGACTATTGAGGAGGTTGGCTTGGAGGGTGAAACTTCTACCACAGTCGAAACAATCTCCGAGTCACAATCTAAACCTCCTGAGACGTCCAATGCACAAACTGAAGAATCCAATACAGCCATTATGCAAACATCAAAAACTCAAAACATGAACCCCATTACCAAAATTTCCCCAGCAGTAGCTTTGCATAAGAAATTTGGTAAATACCGTTGTTTATTCAATAATGACGAAAGTGTGACTAGAAAAAGTGAAATATGCAGTGATAGTGAAACAAACAGTAGTGTTGATATAAAAGTAGTGGACCTCTGTGCTAGCTCAGAGTCTGATTCAAATGCTGCATTAGATATTCAATCTGATACAAATAGTACTGCAAGCCCCAGTCCACTGAGCATTGTGTCAAATACATCACAAATACATATGAACATACCATTGCCAACATCAAAAGAGTCACAGCCTTCTGATGTCACTCTACTAAATGATTCCACTGACATACTCAATGTGCTGCAAATCCCTTTGCCTACAGATGCACCTATAATTGATAACATAGACCATACTATAAGTGAGAAAGAAAGTGATAAAGTGATTCAGGATCAAAACATTCCATCTGTAGAACAAATTGAGTATGCTTGTGATGAAGATGAAGTTATTACTGTAGTTCAAATTGTAGAAGACGATAATCAAGAGCTTTATTATGACATTAAAATAGATTGTCCAAAAAATGAGTTGCCACAAGAAACAAGTAAAAATGAATTAGAAGACAAAAGTTATGATTCTGATTTCCAGAAACACTTTGAAAATCTTAATCTATCTAGATCCAATACTCATTCACCTATGGATTGCTCTGAACTTAGTTATTTACAAACATCAGTGTGCAGTACCCCAGATATATTTTTGAAAGAAAACTTAAATGATTTAGCAAGGCCTGATCCAAGCTTAACTCCGAGTTCAACATTATCTGATGAGAGTAATTCTTCAAGAGTGACAGAACAGATGCAAAATAATTCCAATGATTCTGCGGAATCATCACCGACTGGGGTTAGGCGGTCAAACCGCATCAAAACAATTAGCAATTTAAAACAAAAGACAAAAGGATATGGTTTAGTCAAAACACCATTAAAAAAAGCTTTAATTACTCAAACAAAATTAAAACTAGAAGAATTAAGCTCAGATAGCCAAGAGAAAATAGAAACTAATATGAACCCAACACCAAACTCTTCACAGTTCCCTATCCCTTCTGAAATGCCTGTTAAAGTTAAATCTCGTTGGAGGAGGTCAAGCGAGCTCGAAATGGGTGCCAACTCACCTGCTATTTCACCTTTAGCCAGTCCGGGTCTACCTCAACGCTTGATGCCATTAGCAGAAGAACAAATCCCTACTGAAGTGGAGCAGGCTGCTATGGAGTTAACGAAAGAAGCTTATGACAAGATAATTGAAGAGAGAATGAATCAGTTCCAACATTTGGACGAGAATGAGTATTTGTGTGATCGTATGATTAGCAGGGATACAAAGAAGATGATATGTGATTGCTTTATGACCAAAGAAGAGTTGGAACGCGGAGAACTGGCTTGCGGTGAAGACTGTCTTAATAGACTGCTTATGATTGAATGGTAAGTTGCACAGCATGTTGATTTTGCTACATATAATTCAGTAAGTCATATAAATATTATTTTTATTTCCAGTAACTCAAGATGTCCAGTTGGTGATCGTTGTACTAACAGAAGATTTCAGAATAAAGAGAATGCATCTCTTAAGGTTTTTTATGCAGATAAGAAAGGTTGTGGGGTTGAAGCTGGTGGTGATATTCCTTCGTAAGTTTATTCAATATTAATTTGTTACTAAATTTACTAATTAATTACATAGTTGACTGCACAAAAATGTCCAATGATTCAATTGTAGAATTTATGTTTAATCTTTCTCTCAAGCCACAGTATGTACAATATAATTAATTATTTTACAAGATTGAACAAATATAAGCCAAAACTATGTTAATTTAAAAGAAATGCTACATATCTGAATATATGTCCATTTAGTAATATATATTGTTTTTAGTCTAGGCTAATGATTAAAATTATACTAGATACTACCATTATATTTTTAGCCCTTTAAATCGTTATCATATGCTTTTATTTAATCATATAAGTTATAAA
>JWHW01056433.1:491399-509131 GCA_000931545.1 Papilio glaucus
CGCCACCGCCACCACCACCACCACCACTACCATGAATAATAAGAAGAAAAAGATAATGAGGAAGAAGAAGAGGAATTAAAAGAATAAGAAAAGAAAAAAGACGAGGAAGAAGAAGGTGAAGAGAAATAAGAGGAATGAGGTGTAGATGGAGACGAAGATGAGAAAGAACAAGAGGAAGAAGAGGAAGTAGAAGAAAAGGAGGGAGATGGAGAAGTAAAGGGAGAAGAAGGGGGAGTAGAAGAAAAAGATGAAGACGGGGCTAAGTAGGGGAAGAAGAGAAAGGAGGATAAAAAGAGGGAGAAGTAGAAGAAAAATAAAGGAGAAGCAAAAGAGAAAGAAAAATAGGAAAAGGAAGAAGAAGAGGCAGAAAAGAGGAAAAGAGAGGAAGTAAAAGAAATAAAGAAGAGGAAGGAGAAGAAAAAGAAGACGAAGAAAATGTAGAAGAAGAATAATAAGAGGAAGGTGAATAAGTGGAAGAAGAAGGATACAGAGGGAGAAGTAGAGGGAGAAAAAAAGAAAGAAGAGGGAGATAAAGAAGAAAAGAGAGAAAAAGAAGTAGAAGGAAAATAAGAAGAGGAAGACGAAGAAGAGGGTGTTGAAGAAAACGAAGGAGAAGCGGAAGAAGGAGAGTAAGAAGAAGAGGAAGAAGAAAAGAAGAAGAGGTAGAGGAAGAAAATGAATACAAAGAACAAGAAGCAAAATAATAGTAAGAGGAAGAAGGGGATACAGAAGAAGAAGGAGAAGATGTAGAGAGAAGAAGAGGGAGGAGAACCGAAAGACGCAGAAGAGGGAGGAGGAGGACGAGGAGAGAAAGAAGAAGACTACTAATAGAAACGTTCAAGTTTAATTAACTAGATTAGTTTAATTAACTAATAAAACCAATCCATTAGTTATTGTGCAAGGAGACGGAAGTTTCCCACTTTTCTTCATATATCAGTTGTTAAATGTACAAAAAGCTTTATATATTTTTATGTAAGGGTTTTAATGCATTTCATCATCAGAATAAATGAATATTCTCATGACAGAAATGCATTAAAACCTCCTTTGATTTCTAGGTCGGGTGAGATAGTATTATATAGCTTGATATCCAATTACAAACGCTGTTAATTCCGGCGTAGTTTTCTGGCCGCGCCTAAATCGCTGTCATCGCGCTGTCAACGAGCTATTTCGTGTTCGTCACGAACGCGCGAAAATGAACAATGGCGGACTGGAAAAACTAGAAGCAAACGTTCGCCGATCTAATTAAAAATAACTATCATGTTTCTAATATTTATGATGGATATTTTTTAATGAATCCATAAAATAGCATGGAAATTACATTAAAGATCAATAATTTTTTTGGCAAAAAACATGCGAAGTATATAATATGCGCCTCGCCAAGGCGATATAAGGGAACGGAGTAATATCTCTTTTTTCTCGAAGCATTTCATCGTATTTTCGAACCGTTATAGCTCCCCTGGATGATACCCAAAAGCTGAAAATGTTCAGGATAAGATGTTTTCAATAGACATATAAAACGTACTATCAATTATCTAATCTTTATGGTTTCAGATTTATTGACATCTGAAGTATCTAGGAATAAGCAACGGATCAATTAAGAAATTGAATACTCCGTCCCCCCAACCCTTCGTATAAGGCGTGCATATTTGTACGGTATACGTATTAAAGCTTCGGGAAAGACGCTGAAATTTTCAAGATATGTCCTTGACAGACTTATCAAACGTGCCATTCATCATAACTTATATATTTTCCGACATCTCAAATATGTCGATTTAGTGCCTACCAAAAAGAAATGAAAAAATGGTCAAGTTCATAATGCTTTTCCTATTTAAAAGTTCTGAGATGTCTAGTAGAGCCAGGGGCTTGCCTGAGCCGTTTTGTGCAAAAAAAATTGGCTTGGCTGTTTATGTTCCTGGAACCCGACATAACATTAAAATCCACAAGGAATATGTTTATGCGAGGATTATAAAACGGCCAATACTTTTTAGCATAAATCAGAGCTCGGCTAGAGGCTTTATTAGAAATCTATAATAATATTCTTATATATTTTGTAATCTGTAAAAATATAGGTATATTATCTATGTAAGTTATTATAATGACTATTACCAACATATAGAAAGTGATGTTCGAAAATAGACAATTCTTCGTAACTGATTTATGAGAACTGAAGACTTTTTTTGGCTTTCATTGGCTGTAGTATTAACATAGAATGCCGACATGCGATCCACCCTAATATATTTTAATTTATCAATGCGAATTGAATGACGTCTCCGAATGAAACATTTGGTAACGAGAATCACGCGAGGTCGACTCGTACTGAGTTATGGCCACAAAACTATGAAATCGCAAAAAAAAGCTTGCAATGTCTTATAACAATATGTTATAAATGTGCTTACGCATGGCGAACATGCGTCCAGTGTTCGATCCTGATATATGTAATAAATTATATTAAAGTTAGTATCCACTATAATAAGTCAGTAACACAGAGATGTTGGCAGAGATGACAACAGTGGTAGAGCCCGCAACATCAACATTTGTTTCGCAAATGGCCCGGCTCGACCGGTGAAATATCACGACCTCACAGAAGACAGGCGTGAAGTAGGAGTATTTCTGGGTCTCTGGATCGCGCCCCGGAGACCTATCAATAATCTAAGACCTCAAATTAACTAGTTAGTTTAATGATAAACAAAAAATAACAACGTAACTTGTTATTAATTATTATTTAGAGGCGGGATGAAAAAGCATCTATTCATTAGACATAGATAAACTAATTTTAATGGAATAAGAAATAATAAAGTTTGTATATTTAAAAACTTTCCCACATCTTCAATTAAAACCGTGGCTCACGTTTTTAATTTAATTTTTTAAATAATCGTTAAAGGTTTAAACGCCCCTGATATGAAATGAGGATGATATATTATTAATGTTAACATGAAACAGGTATTTTTTTAGGGTTCCTTACCCAAAGGGTAAAACGGGACTAAGACTCCGTCCGTCCGTCTGCCTGTCTGTCCGTGCTAGTTAGACAGTTGAAATTTTCACAGATGATGTATTTCTGTTGCCGCTATTACAACAAATACTAAAAAACAGCATAAAATAAAAATTTAAGGGCCTCCGTACAACAAACGTAATTTGTTATAGATAAAGGTACGGAACCCTTCGTGAGCGAGCCCGACTCGCACTTGGCCAGTTATTATTTATGTATAAATGAACGAAATACTAATACGAGTGCTATTCCTAAAACTTTGCCATAATGATTGCTTGCGAGTTATACAATTATTTCTTTACATGATCGTATCTGATACTTTTCAAAGAATTAGCCGCCTGAAGTTGCAATGGAGTTGCCGCATTGTATATCAAAGTCATAAACATATATTAAAAATATTATTTAATATTCTTCTTATGGTGAACCTTTTTATGGTACATAATATGTGGTGTGAATGTAATATAAAATTAAAACATAGGTACATAAGTCAAGTCATGTATTTCTAATGTTATTTAGTAAATCAATGTATATATTTTCAATAATCTTAAGGTGTAACGGATAGTGAAATAAATCTGTTTTGTCTTCTATTTATTATACAATTAAAAAAAAATATTGTACAGGTGACAGCCAATTCGGAAAAATTATGACAAACCCTTTAAAGTATCAAATTCTTTAAAATTATTTTGTTTATTATATATTTTTTATTTATAATGTTTCTAAATTATTTTATATTTATAATTATAAACTTATAAAAAACAAAAAAAAGCTTTTAATATTATCGTAATTGTTTCTTTATATTTTTTGATAAATTGAGTGCAAATAATAAAATTGTAGGGTCATTATTTTTACGTAACTTAATTTACCGAAATTTATTTATCTATATATTTTATGATAATTATATAATTGTTAAAAAAAACTTACGTTTGATAAATCCGAACTGAGCTAAAACTAAAATTAAATTTTAAACACTAACAAAACCACCAACTTAGAAATTTCGAGAGAAATTGAATAATATAATTCGAAATTAAATGTCAAAAAAAGCAACATCAGCGAGATAGAATGTTCTGGTATGGGGTTGAATCGCAGACTGAGCAACTGGTGGATAGGCTTTCGAGGTTTAATGAAAGGGTTTGCACGCTACGCGGAGCCATGAGCTTTCAGACCTCACTTTGGAGCGAACTGAAGCATGTCCCAGTGCAATCAAACACTACTAAAAACTTTACTAATTAGGTCGTTTATTTTTTATGTCACCTGCAAGCCTGCATGTAAATGAAAAACATGAATGTATTTAGAAAAATGTCAATGTTGTCTTTGCCTTTAAAAATAAATGATCATTTCATTAAACGATAATTGTCCAGTCTAAGCTGAACCCCATTTAATATGACTGATCATATAGATTTGAGGTCCACTTACATTGGGAATTATTTCTCCACACATACTTTATCCTTATATTTAGGGGACGAATGTAGAAAAATTCTTCCTTCCCTTAAAATCTCAAGTCTCTACCCCCCGTAGTTCGGGCTGTGCGTTCATATATGAGTCAGTCAGTTTCTTCTTTTATATAGATAGAAGACTGATAAGCAGGAAATAAAAATCCAATACACATATCATGCATACAATTCACAAAAATAAGAATAACTTAATAATAATACATGATTTTAACAGTACTAATGCCCGTTACTATATGTGTTGCACGAATGGGCTGACTCGTCTAGTGAAATGCCATGACCACACAGAAGACAGGCTTGAAGAAGTATTTTGAGTTTCGTCCGATGACTGAGGTGCTGGAGGCCTAATTCTGGTGCTCTTCTCCATCTTTTCCAATAAGTAAACAATGGGAAAATATTTTAAATTGTCTGCAAATTGTGAATCGTACGCATTATTCATAACTTGTCTTCATCATAAGCAATAAACAATATTTTTCTTGATAAACACCTTTTAAAAATACTATTTTTATGTATTACTTTCATGACCAACCTAAAGAACTTAACCTAATTATTTTCCATCTTAAAACTAACTTAAAAATCAATTTACAATTGAATGAATTAAAACTGTCGAGAAATAAAATAACACGTCACACGAGTGAACACGGAATAATAATTGTGAGTGATTCATCTCATAATTTGCTGACAGTTTATAATATACTTAGTCCGATTATAAACTGACGATATAACAATCGGTCTGGGACATGAATATCATAATTTACTTGTTTTTTTCTATTAATGAAAGCGTTTCTTTTCAATTAAATATACCTATAGTATACTTGCCTTTAATATTAGTGAAGTTTCTAAATTAAAAGCAAAGATATTTCCGTGTAAAAGTTTTATTGAAACGAGAGTTTTATTTACGTTGGCTGCATTACTGAAGTCGGATATTGCGTAGTTGTGTCACGCAACTACGAGTTAGTTAAAAAAAGAAATTGTTTACTCACAATGTTAACTTAATTTTTTTTTAATTTAGACATCGGTAGGTTTTTGACAAATATTTTTAAAATGATGGCTGCATTACATTATTACAAATTATCCGTTCTTTATTCATTGTCGTAGGTGAACGACAAACACGGTAATGTAGTAACATAAAGAATTTAGGTGTTCATTAATTGCATGTAATTTAAAAAAAACTGTCATAGGCCTCCCATGGTTCGCTATTATCTGCAACTCCACGACTAGCGGATATTTTGCGTGTGGGAGGGATATGGATCACTCCGACCCAGCTCCTCAAAGCATCCCAGCAACCCTTTGATATTGCCGGCGATCTCCGGTAGCGATCCTGGTGAGCCGAGATATTTAACCCTGTATTCAGACACTGCAGTGCAGTGTTGCATAGCAATCAATATGTTTCATGTGAATGCCGAAAGAACGATGCAGCAAACTATACCTACATAAAAAGCAATGAAAAACTGGACCGACTCCTCGGTCGGGAGTCCACTAGATGAGAGCTAGAAGGGACTGATCAGTATAGCATACTCCTTGTTATATTTATAACAACGCAGGGCAGTAATGAATTTGACAGTGGATAGAGCCTGCAACAACAACATCTGTTATACGAATGGGCCTGCTCAACCGGTGAAATACCAGGACCTCACAGAAGGCAGGCGTAAATAGAAGTATTCTGCATTTCGTCTGATGACTGAGGTGCCGGAGGCCTACGCCTCTTCTCCTTCCCATCCATTTCTAATAAAGTAAGGATTTTACCGGATAGGACAAAAGGAAATATCCTTTTCTCTGTCCATTAAAGGTAGGCAACGGATCTGCAAATGACTACGTTACAGATGCCTATGCGTGGCGGTCGCTTGAAGTCGGTTGGACCGCTTGCTCGTTTGCCACCTTCTATTATAAAATATACCGTTTTAATATAGGCAGTAGTAAAATTATAGAAACTGCATACTTCGATGTTAAACATGCTATTAAGGATGGTATAATTTCTTCAGGCATGTAATCTTTACTTAAAGATAGCCTTTATTGCGTGAACATAAAGTTTATTTTCAGATAGAACTATATCTAACTCTTCGATTTTGGTGCACGCAATTCTGTCGTAACAATAATTAATGTATTAAGGGCATTAGGGGACATTTTTGATGATTACCATGGCGATGGAAACTATGAAGAAACAAATTGTTTTACACGATAGGAATTTTCTTTTAGGGTTACATTTTCATAGAGCTTTCTTTTTTTTATTAATCAGGGTAGCATTAAAAAAATGAAATTTATAAGTTGGACGTTGGTTTAGTAGTTCCGAAATTTATCCCAAACATCGTGAGACGTAATTTTTATATGAGATTGAACCCAGGGATAATATACCCTTCTAACAGTGATCGTCAAAACCGGTTCAGTAGATCCAAAGATTACCCCCGACAACCTCACAAACTTTACCTCTTTAAAATATTAGTACAGATAATACACACAAACGAATATATAATCTATTACTTAACAGGCTATTTTATATTTATAGGCCTTGAATAAAACTCGAATCAATAATAAATATGCACGACAATTTAATATTCAAAAATAAGTATACATTTTTTTATAATTATTTTATTTATTGGTATTATCCAGCACATTTAAGTTAGTTACATGTTATTTTTTATTTATTTTTTCAGACTAAGATCACATAGAGCAACAAGCTAGATAAAAGCTTTATTATTATTTCCTTCAAAATATTAATGTAATATTACAAACCGTTATTTCACTGTCGAAACATGCGTGTATTGAGATATCAGTTTCCTGTCAAAGTATCGAACTACGTTGGCATTGTCATTTGACAAGTTGTCACGTATATATCGAAAAAAGTATCTTTAGAACTTGTTATAACTTGTAAGTCCTACTTGACACTTAAAATCATGGTCAGTCGTCAAACACGTCCATGTTGTCCACGCATGTGAGCTCGAGCACAAAATGTTAAGAGATTTGTTTCATGCGATGTGTTTCGAAAGTTTAATGTTTAATGTGCGAACGGTAAGATTTACCGTTCGCACTGACATCGCACTACATCATAAGTTAGGTCAGGTCATATTTTATAAGTTGTGCGAATAAGAATGAACACTTAAATGTCCAGACCACTCATAATAGAAATATGTCTATATCTATGTACATATATAATTTTTTGTGTATTTTATCATGTTATTTGTAGATAAAAAATAAAAATTGTAGCATTTTATTGTCAGTATAACAAAAGTATTGCTACGATTCCCGTTGAACTTGAGCTTTTGCTTTTTGCACAGAATGAATCTATAAAAATATTTGACACGAAGACATTTATTTGCTTTATTTAAAATAAGTAATTTACTAATTTTTAGAAATGCCATTATTAATACACTCTAAGTATGAAGTTAAGTAACTTTAAATGAGTCTAGTAAAAATATGTATTACATTTTTCTTAAACTTAAAAATTGAATGAAATAACACATCTAAATTATATGAATAAATAAACATTAATTGCTAAGTATCAAAAATATTTTAGTCATTTTTTAGTTTTCATCACACGCAAAAGATTCACAAACATATAAAATTGAAAAGTGATGATTTCATGATTTTTTATTTTAATTACTACTTCATTGAAATCAAACTAATTTTACGGATTTTATGACGTTTATCCATTTTTATGCGCCCAAAGTTACGAATACTATACAGCACTCATGGACACGGGGGGACTGTAGTGTCTGGTGTCCCGATATTAAAGTTGTTTTACCCTCCAATTATAACTATTATTACTGAAATATTAATGATATTTTTAATAAGAGGGTACTTCGCCAGCAACTATGACATTAGGACCTTAGACACCTCACCTAACACAGACTAGAACATGGGTGCTGTATAGTATTCGAAAGATTAGGAACATAAAAAATAAATAAACGCCATTAAATATTAATTTAATTTCATGTGATATTTGTTTACAGATAAGTGGTTGTTTGTTCAGTCTAAGTCTAGATAGATTAATACTGAACATACAAGCACTAAGAAATGAATTAAATTAATTAATTAAATGTAATTTTTTTAACAATAGGAGAAGAAATTTTGCAATAATAATAGAAAAATCTTAACGGAATACCAGATTGTTAAATTATGCGTTTTATAGTAAAACTATCTGTAAATTTCGCTTCTGGTTAGCACATATTACATTGATATTACTATAATTTATAATAGGAACAATAAAATAATAATTGAAGCAAGCATTTAGACTAAGTAGACATGATATTCCAAATGTATTTTAATATAATCAATTGCTAGAGAGCACAATCCTCGGTACAGGTAAAGTCGGGTGATAAATCGGTGGCGGTACGTCCTCTTCTAGTATCTTCTGTAAACAAGAAAAACATATATGTGATACTTACATACATGTCTAATATATCTTAAACAAAAGACACTCACTACTAGACGTAGGTCTCCCCAAGGATCGCCACAAAAACCGGTCCTTTTTATAGAAGAAAACGAGCAGCGGGTCATCTAAAGTCATGTGATGCCACCCATGACAATCCGCATTACCAAAGGAACTGCGGATGCTGCCGGTCTAGGAAGGACTACTTTGCTAACCTCATCCAGCAATCTCCCGCAACCTTGACTGAATCGTCGGTCCATCTTGTTCGTCTACTACACACGATATTGTCATGCAACTTGCAGGTAATCACACTTTTAGAACTTTTTGGCCTCGTCATGCGTTCTATAAGCAATGTATTTGGCAATAGTCCCTTTAGTCTAGTTTAGTCAGTAGTCAAGTCAGTTTAGTCGAAAAAATAATAATTTGTCTATGTTAATAATGTCGTACTTGCGAACTTTGCTTAATTTTAACACTGGAACTTCATTCTAAGCAATTTTCTTCATATTAAAGACTGAAAAAGGTTAAATAAAAATCTAAAGAGTATGTCTTTAAAATAAATATATTACCTGGGGTGGCGAGACCTTGGCTACATTTTCTGAAACGGCGGAGAGTCTTCGTTTAGACATAGCGCTGGCTGAGCGATGTCTCCGCTCCACCTGACTGCAATCGCTCCCGCCACTCTGTCGCCTCTTCCTAACTCCTTCCTCGCTACTCCTCCTGACTCCTTCCTCGCTGGTTGCCGACTTTTTCGCGGTCAGCTTGGCGATCCTCTGCTTCGCCTGCCGCGCTGCGTTCTCTCTTATGATCTGGTCGGCGCGCAATCGTAGGATCTGCGCAGCTTCCTTGTGATGCTTCAATGCCGCTTCTAAATCGCTCCGGGATAACGCGAATAGATTTGAATAGCCCCGCGACCTGTCAAGTAATATTAAATAAACGAATAAGCTTGGCAGAACGTGAGACGTTCCTAACCTTTGATAAATTGTAATTTAAAAGAAACTAAATAGACACGCTTTATTAAATAATAATTGTCAAATTCGATTAAAATGTAATAAAGTGTTGTGTCAAAGTCTATTTGTTTTCTTGTTGTTTTCTAACAACCCACTTTTCATTGGTCGTCTAATTTCGAGAAACCCTATAGGATGGTCGCGTATACGTTGAGGAGTGTGTCACCTGACAGTGGCGGTGCGCCGGCGCAGGCCGTCGATGCCCAGCAGGCTGATCTCACCGAATACCGAACCCTCACGAAGAGTCGCCACCACCTCGCTTTCATCTTGCGACATCACCTGAATGCAACAGGCAATAATTTGAATTTATTTCTAGGTTATCATTTGGTACAATCAGTCACATAAATTCCTAATTATTATAGAATTTTAAGTGTTAACTAATTACGAAAAAATAATCTAAATTATACGAAACTTTTATTTCGGATTCCGATACTTATCTCGATAACATCCCTAATTCGTGTCTGACTAAAATGACGACGTCATAACACCTTAACCATCAAACAAATTAAATTGCAGTGTCAAAAGGAACCTATAAGCTCTAAGCACCATAAATCATGAAGTCACTGTCAGACAGTCTGCTGTCAACAATTGATGGTACAAGTGTAGAACGTTAAAGTTAAACCATAGAGGGCAGATCCTATGTGGCCACCGCTATACATCAATTCATAGTTTGTTCCTTTGTATCATAAAAAAGCACAAGATGTAGGAAGATCAGATGAATCACACCTCTAGTTTAACCAAGGTTAAATGGTAGGCGCGTGACTAGCGTTTAATCATTCACTAAGCGAAAGCTGAAGTACGTCATATGTCAGCATAGTATGTTTCCAGTGCGAGTATCCTACCAAAATCCGTGGCCCCATCGACCCTCGTCATACGGACAACTGTCTGGCCATTGCTAGGCTCTGAATGCACCTTCTTGTCTCCCTACAAGATGTTTCGGTCGATCGTAATATCTGTTCAGTCATTCGTCCTCTAATGTGCATATAATTATTTATTTAAATTTATGTAGCGTTTTACTAACGCAGCACTCGCCGCTCTTGACGATGTACATGTGGTGTCCGACGTCGCCGCGGCGCACGAGTAGGTCACCGGGCAAGCACGACACCGGCCGCAGCTGTAGCACCAGGTCTCGCAGCAGGGACGCTGAGCAGTTACGGAACAGCTGCACCTGCACATCCACACACATGCACTCACATCATACATACATTTATACATACACAACGTTTAACAAGCATTATTTTCTCTAGCCTTGGATCTTTTGTCTGTTTTCATTTATTGTCGCATGTATTTTTGAGTAGTTCCTGTCTGTTCTATAAAACATAATATATAGATTTAAATACCTTGCTCAATGTCGACATATGTACTGCTAGAGCCACGTCCCTCTTCATGTTGTACGGCAACGAATTTAGTATTTTGGATTCATCTGCAAATATAATTCAAGACGAGACTAAGCATTCAATGATATAAACTGTTGTTCGTTCCAAATCAAGATGGATTTTTTATAAACAACCTTATCAACCTTATCTTTTAGCTGCCACAGGTAATCAACACTTACCAAAGCACCTCTGCTGGCTCCAGGTGTAGCGGTACCAGCAAGCGACGCGGTGCTGCAGCGTTCTCGGCATTCCCAATCGTCGCAGGTAACGCACGCATCCATCCACTGACTTGCGGTATTCCGTCTGCACACAACACAGTTAACAGTAGTAGAGCCAGTAAGTAAGTTCGGCTCGAGCTGACAAGTTCGTACATCCCCCTTCATTTGTACTTCACACGCATACACGCGTGATGTAGACCCCTACTTTAATGTACCCACATTGCTTCTGTATGTTGTCTCAAGTTTCGCAGGCCCAATATCCTTCCCATATCTTTCTCATGTCCCTTTCCGTATTCGATACCTCTCATAAAAGAACTGTCAACGCATCCTTAACTTTTCACGGATAGCGATGATCACATAACATCCAGAGACCAGCTTGCACGTTTGCCTCCTTCTGCTATATAAAATTCCTGCAACAATTAGCTTACTAAAAGACATTGAAAACCTTATCTAAAAGAAGAACTTATCTAAAAGGTCTTAAAGATCTGAGCCCCGATGAGAACCTTCGGAATTCAGTAGTTTGTGATATCGTAACGTGACCGTTAGAATACGTAGCTAAAGTTTCGAAAGCTAGGAAAAAATATGTGAAAAGGGACAAAGAAAGTTCATGGGACTGATGTGAGTAGCAGTATATTTTTTGATATATCTTACTCGGGCCCTGGTGGCGGTGGCGATGATGTCTCTGATCTGTCCGATGAGCAGCGCGAACACGAACACGCCCATCAGCCACGCCGCCGTCATGAATAGATACTCGGCCGTGTTCTCCGGCTTCGGGTTTTTACCTACCGAAATAATCTTAAATTAATATTATAAATTTGAGTTTGTTTGTTACGCTTTAACTTAACAACTCAACCGATCGTCATGAAATTTTTCACACATATGGGATACTTTTCTTTTACCCCGAAAGTAAAACTTTCATTGGCAATATAACCAATATTGCCACGATAGTGTTTTATGCGGAATCATCTTAAAAAATCTCGAGCGTGGAAAATGAGAAAAGAATGCATGCGATGCCGCGGGTAACAATTAGCACTTCATAAGTCACAATCTTATCCGAGAGTGACAAGGCAAGATCTTGGCGATGATCGTGGGGAAGGCCTACGTCCAGTAATAAACGCTGATGATGGATATGTTGATAAATACAGACAAATGAATTTCAATGACGAACTTATAAGTACTAATGATAAAGTAGAAGCAAAAAAATTTCACCAATCAACATAATACATAAATGGAAAACACAAGTTCTAATGTTATGCAAAAAGATAACTGTAACAAACTGCATTTTATTACATACATATAAGAAACTCACCAATGGAGGTAGCAGTCTTGGTGGCGAAGTAGAAACACCTGATGTAGGCGTTGCCGACGTTGTCGTACACCCAGCCGTTGCTCGCCAGCCCGATGTGGTCGCTCATCGCGTAGTACGCGCACGCGTTCAGGTGGATCAGGTAAAAGATGTAGAATAACGTCTTACCGATCCTTACCTGATAAAAGAAAATCAGTTTTATAGCAAACTTCGTTCCATCTTAGAATTCATTTATGTTGTATTCCATTATTAGATGTTAGCTTATTACTTTTATTGAAAGGACATTGGGCAACAGGAAGGGGCGCGGTGCAGTGGCGTGAGACTCGCGCTTGATTTTATTTTTGCGCGCACAGGTTTTATTTTGCGATAAGTCATAAGATAATTATTTAAATTATATTGTGTAAAGTATTATCATAATGTGCATGAAATGCTAGTTACTAACGTATTTACGTTTATAAGGATGAACACTGAATACGCAAAAATAGCGTCGTAAATAGCGTATTACTTTTAAATGTTCTAAATAAAAAAGTGGTTATTGTGAGATAACTGTTAAAGATAGAGATGTGCTACAGCTACTTTTTAAGATATACAATTCCGTGGTATATTATTTTGATCTATCTCGCAAGGTTTAGCAAGCGTTTGGAATGTAAGCGCACAAAAATATGTTTTTAACGACACCTCTTTGAAATTCTTCGCTTTTCTCTGTTGTAATATGCATGTATAACCTTTCTTTTAAATCACTCTGTCTATTGAAGAAACCGCATTAAAATCTGTTGCTTAGTTTGAACGATCTAAGGGAACAGACAGCGGAAACGACTTTGTTTTATACTATGTAAAGAACAAGCAATAGGTGAGGCTTTTTTGATCTTAGATGATGCAAGAATCACCGAGGCCACTAAAATAACATAATCGCAATAGAATATCGGCTAAAATACAAATCGACGACAAGAGATTACCAGCTCTATCTACAGAAAAGATGGTCGAAATTTTTAATACGTACAATGTAAGGAGAGGAGAGGACACGGTCCATCGCCTGGTGGAACTCCCAGAATGTCTGCAGTTTCAGTAGCCTCGGAAAACGAAGTATCACCTTCTGTGTTCCGAAGTAGAAGTACAGAAGGTCCAGTGGAAGAAGTGAAATCACGTCAAACTAAAAAAAGAAAAAAATATGAGCATATTACAGCGACTTTCTAAGCGCATTTTCAATAAAAGAAAATACACGTAATATTAATCCCATTAATCCTGTTTTTGACTAAGAAGGACTTTTGTATACAGGTTTTTTTAACGAAGAGACTAGAAAATACAAATAGTAAACCATAGAACGTTTTTTGAAAGACTACATCAGTGCATTTTATACCTTGTATTGCAGCTTTCTCCTGTAATTCCGTCTGGTCTCTGTCGGGTCATCAACCCAGAAGCCCTCGTGTAGGAACATGAGCCTAGGCTTTACAAATGCCACATCAAGCAAGTAGATGGCGTCACAGAAGTAATCAGCCGTCATCCAAAGCGACGTGTTCTCTGGAGTCTGGTAGGGGAAGGTAGCGCGCAAGGCGATGCACCACGCGTTGTAGCTGTAGCAGAATGTCACCAGCAATAGCCAGCTTATATAGCCTCGACCTGTGAATACAAGAAGACTACTTAATAGAAGATGATTTTAAGAGGACCCTTTACCGACCAACGTGTATACGAAGATATCTGAATTTACCTAGAAGAGACAGAGGTATGCCAAGAACTTGCTTCGTTCCTTACACACCTCTGTCGCTGGTAATCAGTAAGCTCGGTTTACTACACTTATTTTGTTATTATTTTACATTGGCATTAATCTTAATCTCTGTATTCCCCTTGGATTAGGTTAGGTTAATGTAAGCGCTTCTTTTTTATTTAAAACTTTTTATTTTTTAGTCCAAAGGCAGTGATTTCCAAACTTTTTTCCAAGCTACAAATTTAAGAACCTATAAAATCGTCTACGTTTATTTTATTCGATATTCAACTTTCATGTAAATCACCAGCTTATTAAGCAAGGTACAGTTAAAACAAATACAATAAAAGCAAATACAGTTAAAACATCAAGTTATGTTTTTCTCCAAAAACACAATATTTCTGTTAAGAATATAAAGGTGACAAGTTCTGAAGTACGAAGTACTGAACTCAATATAGCTTTAATTCCTTAAATGGCACCCCACAGACAATTAACCAATAATAAATTATCCTATGATTCAATAACTCACCCTGGGGATCTATGGGGAGGAAGGGGTCGCAGAAGTTAGGCAGAGCCAGACCTTTGCACCTTTTGTAGCGGCTGGGAGACGACGGCACAGGACTCTGCGGAGTCTCTATTATTGGTACCAACTGTCTGTCTGCTGTTGGTCTATAAAATAAATTCATTTTATTTTATCAATTAGAAAAACGTTTGCGTTAAAACGTCCGTGGATAGATGGTGGTTTGCTTCTTATAATTTCTATCTAGTCTTACATAATCGCTTTGCATTTGAACTAGTACACTTTAGTTATTACGAAAAGACAAGCAAGGTATGCTCACCCCGACGTGCCAACAAAAATATATATATTTGCTTATGTGCTCAGCATTCGAAACAAACAAACTTATCAGTATTGCATTTGTGATCGTCATATCGATAGCTCAGAATTGTTAAGCCAGTAATTTTATATAACAACCTCATTTTAATCGGAACGTGGTAAAAAAAAACAAAAAAAACAAAAACACACAAAACAAAAAAACAAAAAAAACGCAAAACACTACTTTGCTAGAAATAAATATCTACTCAAAAATATGCTATTAAATATCCCATTATTAACGAAAAGCATGAATAAATAAAAGGTATTTATTTTATTAGGTTACGTAATTAAAAAAAATATTAAGCACCAATAAAGAGTTATTTTATTTCTTACAAACCGTTTAAAAGAATTGTCTCGCGATGTAGGTTCTTTAAAATCTTTGAGCTCTGTAACTGTTTCCTTGTCATCGCTTTTAGGTTTAAATTTCGGCGGCGGGCTACCGGCAAACAGCCTCACCTTCTGTATTGGAAATATTCTGAAAATGATTAATATACATTAACATATTCTGTCATATCTATATCACCATCACGATACCACCTTATATTAGTGGTGATGTGGTCGAAAGGTGGTACGCACTAGTTTAGCAACAGCCTGTTCACTCTTCTCTTGAAAGCACCCACATATGTCTAACAAATCAACCTTAAACAAAACGAGTATGAGTGTCTATTTTCTGTTTACCTTTTATCTCTGTACTGTCCAGTGTCCTCTTTAACTTTAGTTTGTTTTTCTATGTTCGATGTTGTTTTCGTTAATCTGTAACAGTGAATTAAAAATACATTTACTTCTATCCATTTATAATCAGGATTGTGTACAATGGTTCTTTGTATTTGTGATAGATCTACTCTTTTCTTGATTAATTGAAAATGATTTGCGAGAAACAAATCACGAATACCCACATACCAGCAACATGTGTCATTAGGTTTGTTTATTGGGCTACTTAAAAAATGAGATTCGTGATCTATTACATTCATATCATATCATATATTCTGAGTATAATTTCGTAATACTGTATATTTTTAATATCACTGAAAACAAATCTAATTTTATGCGTTTGCTTTAGAAGGTTCAAGAAAGAGATCTCTAAATAATTATTTACTTTTTGATTGAGTCATACAAAGAAATACAGAAAAACCTAAATACAGATTTATTGGAAATAAAAAAGTAAAACAAATTATGAGCGTTTTTTTATAGAAGAAGGTGGCAAATGAGCAACCTGTGGATCCGATATTAAGTGATTATAAGCAACACAAACTAATGAGTTGCAGATGGATTGCCTACATTTTTACATAAAAAGTATAGTATAAGTAGGCATGGTAGGTCTGTACATACAGAGGAAGGGACGAACAGATAAAAGGATATTTCCTTTTCCTAGCCATTCCCCTCCCCTGTTAAACTAGTAATAGTAAGTTTTGATGTAGAAATAAGCACAATGTAGGTATGTGATTAACTCCTACAAAATATCCTCTACACTTAAAAATGCTGGCGAAAAGACAAGAATAACAAAATCATTGCCTCTTAGAGCTGATTATTCTGAGGTTCAAAGAATAATGAATACAGACATAGTTGTACTTTGGCTTATAGTGCCCAAGGTTAAGCTGAGAATGTTTATTCATTCGTAGGAACTTACTTGTCATGAGTTGGCGTTGTTTCTGGGGTGCACCAGGAGTCGTATGTTGTTTTGGAGATCGGATGGGTCTTTTGTGGCGGTTGCGAAGACGATGGGTGAACAGTGTGCTGCAATTAATGCAAAATTAAACAAAACTCTCTCTATCGAGGAATATAAAAAATTTAAACAAATTCTGGTTAGAACCACATTCGTGCAGTAACACACATACAAAATTTAATTATGATGTAGAAGAAAGTCTATTTCAAATGCTCGATGCTACCTAATTAATGCGAAGCAATTGGTAGGAATAAATAGAAATGACGTAAAAAGTATTTTTTATAACAACAGAACTTATTCGGTACGTGTTGGTTTAACTTTGCCCAAACATTTTTGATTTTCCTTAAAATCCTTTTGCATTTTAATCAATGCAGATTGGTCAATAATGTAATGGCAAGGACGCTGTGCACACATTGCATACATTTACGGCATGAGTATTTCGATACTGCTTAATTATCTATAGCTGACCCGCAACTTTACCCGCGTGGAATTCTATTAAAAAATAAATAAAAACTTTATTTTTATTTATTGGTAGACATGCTAACTGAGTTGACTTTCAGTTTATTTTCTTTAATTACGGTGTAAACTATTTACAATGAAACTATTTTTATATCCTTTATTATATTTGTTAGTTCGGACTTCGGGGAACGAGATAAATAAAAGTGCAGTTTTCTTATCTAGCGCTGTATTCGTACTGCATCGAACACGGCGTCGCCGCGTATCAATATAAATCAATCACATATTCAATAATACCCACTTATATACTAACATCCCTCCACCTTTAAAACGAAA
>JWHW01056445.1:11024-26478 GCA_000931545.1 Papilio glaucus
GTGTCGACCCCCCCATACACAGAAATCAATCAACATTCTGGGATGTACTTTACGAAACATGTGACCTCACAATATGGCAATAATTTTATTAGCATACATTCAATCACTATATTACAAATAAGTAATTATTATTAAACAATGGTTTGCCTTACAGGTACCCATCAACATCCACAACACTAGCGGGTCGATGTGCAATATCATATTGCTTGGAATAAAATATTAAACTTTGCTAAATTGTGCAGTGATTTGTGATACTCACATATTTTGTACTTGGTCTTGCTGAACTCGTGTATGTGGGAGACGTCGCCGCACTGCGCGAAGAGCAGGCGCACATAGTCCGTACTAGCCTCGTACGGCACGCCTACCAGCACCGCCGTCTCCCCGCGCGACTCCGCCGCCACGGAGATGGCGCTGCCCTCCACCACTGACCCGTCCTCAGTCAGCGCCTGCAACCCACCACACATGTACACACTCGCACACCACTCACAACATCTCAGCCGCAATACCAGGGGTGACAAACTTGATTACACTTTAAAACCTACTGTTTACTGACCAAACCCTTTGCTGTGTTTAAATAACTTAGTTCTAACTGCTTTTTCATTTGTATAAAATTGTCACAAAATGTCTTGGCACAATCAACTTTACTAAAGCAGATATCAACCAGTTTGACACCCCTGTACTGTACCAAATTAGTGATTTGATTTTGTGTAACTATTTGTCTAACGTGACACTGTTTAATGTCACCATGGGATAGTGAAATTAAACTTTAAATAATTAATTTTGCAAAACACAGTTTACAGTCTAACTGTTTTCAATTTTACTTAAATTTGAGTTGCTCAGTGATAATAAAAAGTTACATAAATAAATGAATTTCAAAATGTAAAGGTATGAAAACTAAAATCACTTTCAAAACTTTCTTTAAATTCACAAATAGTTTCCTAACAAATTTTCTATTCATAGGGTAAGTAATTGTTATAACTCACCTTTGTTTATTATTATAATAAACATCCAAAGATTTATAAAGAATTATAAAAATTATTACAAAAGTAACAAATTACTGAGGTCTATAAAACCTCAATAACATTCGTTTGGTATTGACATGGTAAAGGTAAAAAAACAGAATTAAGTATTGCATAACTCAGCTAAAGGTAATGCATTGCTATGACAAACATAAACACCTTTTTTAAATTAAGATCAAGGTTCATCTATTAGATTCTACCATGACCGCTAAGAAGTGCCATATTCGCGGTTATACACTTCTGACCTTCATGGCAACATTAAAATATATTTTACATTTGTTTTTCTTTTAGTTTCTTATTAATTTTTATTTTAACAATTTTTTTAAATAATATATTTAATTCTTGTTTTTTAATTACCATAGCAAACCAAAAATACAATAGAAACAGGTATACACACCACAAATACACATATCAGCTGATCTGCTACTTATAATTGAAAAATATTGTAAAATTTTGAAAGTTAACATTAAATTATGAGAGCGACCAAACCATCACATATACACAGTAGAAGACCAGCTATTTGAAACATTCAAATAGTCATACTTAACTTGAGGACTGAAAACTTTTTGAAATTTGGAATAATCTTAGCTTTTATTATATGGCGCCTCTTTGGTGTCTCAAAGAAGACGCTGCATTATTCTAAATTAGCTAGCTAAAGTCTCTTTATAATTAGAAAAAAAAAGTTAATAAGCTTTTGTTTACCTTTTCCAGAGAGTCTTTGTTTTTGAATTCGACTATAGCCGATAATGTCGGAGTTGTGGTCAGTTCAGTAACAATGATTGGACCACGTCTAGAAACAAAGAAAATTTCTCTTGTTAATACTCCGTTCAGAAAGCGGCGCTCCAAGTCAATTTGCACAATGGAACACCATCGGAACTTTAAAACTAGGTTACAGTTACAAAATTTGTATTTAACAAAATGCATTATTTCAACCAACGATAAGAAAAAGTGGGACTGATATTTGAATGTTAACAAATATAATTTCCTTGTGTAGATATTTAACAAAATAAAATTATAACTTACTTTACACTGATAACTTCCCCATACTTCGAGAATAACTCTTTAAGTTTTTCTTGATAGTCGAAAAGAAAGCTTGATGGTAAGTTCTCGACCAGCAGTTTACCAGATTCCACCTTCTCTTCCTTCTGTTCTTCGGTCTTGGTCTCATTTTCAGTATTCTCTTGGGTCTGGTCGTTTTCTTGTACTTCCTGGGACTCTTCAGTCACGGGACCTTCATCGGCCTGTTCCACTGATTCTGTTTGTCCATTATTCTCTTCGGTCCCTTCCATCGCTTCTACCTCGGGCTGAGGAACTTCCTCCGCTTGTGCTGCTGCTGCTTTAGCTTTTGCCGCTTGAGCTTTAGCCCCACGACCTTTCTTCTGTGCCACCATCTTCAAGTTTCACTGCAAAAATATAAAACAACATGAAAGTTATAACAGACGCTCCGCCATCGACGCATTTCCCGCCATGCGCTATACTATAAATTATACAGGTATATAACGTGTCGTACATCGATTTGGCGCCGATGTTATCTAAACACACAAGTATCAAATTGGCGCGTTAAATACTAATAACATTAAATCATACCATTTCTTAAATTTATTTTGGAGAAACGCAGTGTTCATATAACGGTATCTACATTTACAAGAAACTAACGCGCCATGAAGCATGGCGTTGAGAGTGGAAAATTCACGAAACCGTACCCCACAAAGGTCATTTTAGACACTCCCTTAACACTTTACGACTATGTTACTGTTATATATAATGATTTCACTCACCAGCAAGATTACTTGATGCTAAAAACAACCGAAGCACTAACTTTCAATAAAAGACGCCAATTTATTGGTAATAATAACATGCAACCGGCATCACGCAAGCGCTACCGCCATTAATTAATGCAAAAGAGGAGCGTAGTGTTGCAATTGCGAGAACATTTAATTTACACGCTAAAAATATTTGACACTATTTTTCAACTCTATTAAAGTCTTACAACCTTATTCGGAAATATACTAAATAAGATGCATTTGGTAAAAATAAAGGAGCTATAATAAATTAACTCTTTATTTTTCTTCTTCATCATCTATTTTCATCCGATAATGACGTGCATTCGTCGTCATCATCTCCCTGCCCTTTTCCCAGGTATGTGGGGTGGGGTCGGCACAGTATGACAGAAGTACATACTGCTGCATATTATATACACATCCGATAACGACGCGCATTATCGGATGAAAAATAGAGGATCTTAAGTGAACGGGAACGTCTATCATATCATCTAGGTCGGAGCTAACGAATCCAATTGGAAATTTGTGAAAAATTATTAACCTAAATAAATTGTTTTGATTTTATATCCGCTTTGTTATCTAGTGCTCCCCCAAGACGAGAAGGAACGGGAATACACATGCAATTTTACTTAGCTTTATCTCGATCCGTTTCGTTGTATTGTCGATTAGTTATTTACTACATACAAAACAATCTCTTTCGTAATTTGTAAAACGTTGGCTTTTAATGAAGTAGAAAGTGGAGGACGATGGGACGAAATCCATAAGCTACATTGCCACATACGAACTTTTTATACATAACTAAACTTTAGTATACACAATTATACTCTGTAGCACGCACTAAATATTAATGTTAAATTTCCAAATAAGATATGGCCTATGTTACCAGGTCCTAAAATTAATAAAAAAAAATAATTGTTAAACTGTGAAATGTCAATGTCACGCACCACTTATCGTTGTCAAACATTGTCACATGTTGATTTTGCACCCATTGCCTAAATATTTCATTTTAGGTTCATATTAATATTCGTACTTATAATAGTTCTAGTGCTAACTACACTAACTCCTTGTTAGTCAATTATACGTTTCAATATCGAGGCTTAGACCAATTTAATTTATTTACTATGAATTTTGCACATTTGTATAAAAGTGCCGCCGAAACAAATGTAAAATTATGTAGAGATGAGAAAATTAGGAAATCGAACAGTGAAAAACTGAAATCAAATTTAGAATCTCCACAACAGACACAGAGAAAAAGATTTGAAAATAGTACAGAAGAGAACTTCTTGAACAATGTTTCAAGTAAAAAGGCTAGAAAAAAAGATAAAGCTAAGTCGGTACCAATTAATAACGACTCGGATAATTCCATAAACACAGACATGGCTGAAATTAAACCTAAAAAGAGAAACAAATCTGTCAGTTTTATGTTAGATGATAAAGAAGAGGTTGCTGTTAAAAAAACTAAATCAGATACCTCTGCTAATGATAACGAAGGTACAAATGATAGTGAAAATAACCCTAAAAAATCTAAGAAAAAGATTAAAAACAAAACTCTAGTGAAAATAGAAAATGGTGATGATGCAATTGCCCAGGCCGATATTGAATCAAATTTGATTGAAAAAACAAAGAATTTGAAAAGAAACATATCCGTAAAATTAGACAATGAAGATAGTGATCCTACAAAAAGAAACATGAATAAAAAATCTAAGAAATATTTCAAAGGAAATGAATCAGGTGATAGTAGTACTGAAAAAGCGAATCCAGAAATGACAATGAAAACTCATGAATTAATTGAAAATAAAATGCATCTTAAAGAAATTGAAGACATTGGTGTTTACAAAACTGATAAACTAGAAACAGTTGAAGTCAAAAAGTCTAAAAAAAAGAAATACCTCTCAAAAGTGGTCGGAAATAATGTAACAGAAAGTGAGCCGACAGTTAAATCCAAGAAGAATGAGGATAAACCTGAAGTCATAGCAGAAAATCTTGAAAACCTTAGCATTGGAGATAATACACATACTTTATCAAACCTCCTAGATGAAATGACTGTAGTTGACAAACAGAAACAAAAGAAAAACAAAATTAAGATAAAGAAAGAGAAAAAACCAGTAACAGAGAATACTGAAACTGAAATTGAAGGAAGTAAAGAGAAAGAAAAATGGAAGAAAAAAAGATGGAATAAAGGCAATAAAGGAAAAGATGATACTAATAAGGGCTTGCATCCCGTAATAATTGAAAACATACCTATTAACTTAGTGTTGAGCTATAAGAAATTATTAACAGAACGCTTTTCCCAAAGCGGAACTGTAAGGAGAGTTGGGTGTGTTGAAATCATTAATTAATAAATATTAATGATAATATTGTCTTAGATCTGAGTATTTAAAACTTGGTAAAAAAATTGAATTAGTTGGTAGAAATTAGGCTCTTCTAGTAAAACAAATCACCTTCCCCCTAAATCACACATTGATTACATTCGTTTACACCATAGTTCTCGAGATAATTAAAAAGAAATTTCATACACCTGAGGCCTTTACTTCCCTACTTGGTTAAGTAGGTCTAAGGTTTTAGAATTGCTTTTCGAATGTGGTCTTTGTTAAGCTTCTTAGTAGTAGCAGTAGGTAATAAGGGGCTTCTATTCCGCAACTCCACGACTAGCATATATTTTGTGTGTGGGCCTGACATGGATCACTCCAGCCAGCCCAACTTCCTAAAAAACAGCAACCCTTAATGTTGCTAACGATCTCCACAAGTGAACCCAATACGCTGAGATGCTTGACCCTATACATAGACACTGCAGAGCATGACCTGTGACGCCGTCTGCTCCTTCTTCGTACACGCTCTACATAGAAGACTATTAGTGATCCCTAAATTGAGCAGCTATCTTTATCTGTTTTTTATTTACGTGAGGTCCGCCTAACAAGAGAAGCCCTAGCAAAGACAGATATCTTCAGTAGAGCTTCTCTTTTTTGTATACAGCTCATTTCCATCGTTTCTTGCTAACCTAACCATAGCAGGTTTTAGTTGACTAACTAACCTAACGTTAGGTCAGTTTTGCATAGTCCAAGGCTGAATGATATAGAATTTACCATGTGGTATTGTGCTGAGATGCACGGCTTATTTGTTATTGAAGTTAAAATTATAGTTTAGTTCATTCATTCATTGGTATAAAAAAAAAACTAAATAAATTAAACAATAATCTACATTCCAAATTGTTCAATTTCAGTATCGCTGAGGTCTACCCATCTGAGAATACTAAGCCAGTGTTCTCCACAACCGTCTATTTTGATAGTGTAGCTGATGTGACAAAGGTATGCAAAAAAAACTGTATATGTAAATTGTATATCACCTTGTATTATTCTAAAACTCTATTTTACTTCATTTCAGTCTTACTTGTCAATAGCTTTTTTATGGAAGAAGGTGACAAATGAGCAAGGCGATCACCTGATGTTAAGTGAGCTCTACCCATAGACATCTGCAATAAGCAAATGTGTTGCAGATGCATTGGCTACCCATAATGGACAGAGGAGGGCATAGGAAGGAATAAGGATATTTCCTCGTCCAATCCTCTTCCCGTTCTCATCCTATCCTTATGAGGAAAGGGTGGGAAGGGGAAGAGGACTGAAATTAGGACTCCGGCACCTCACTCATATTACTTCACGCCTGTTTCCTGTGAGGTATTTGACCCGTCGAGCCGGCCCCTTCGTGCAAAGACGTTGCGGGCTGAACATTCCATCTGTCATAATTTAACGGACGGGTTCATTAGATTGGAAGTTAGCAAAGCTATCATTCATTTCTGTTAACACACTATTTTCACAAAATGATCGCTTCAATTGTAGAGCTAACATAACTTTAATGTAATACATAATTATATACTTTTATTACCCACCTATCCTATAACCATATCCTAAGTTTCTCGCTCAAAACAAAGAATTTTTATTATCGGTTTAGTTTTTGGGTTTATCTAGAAAAACCAATCTAATTTTTTCTCTTTAATTAATAATATTTTTACATCTTATACTACAGGCGTTAGAAGAAGACAACACTTCATTTGAAGGCACCACTATTAGAGTGAAGCGGCCATTCCCTCCCACAGAGACGACCGCCGTGGTGCGCTCCTACGGCCCACTCACCGAACAGATCATCAGCTCCATCTTCAGCGGCGCCGGACGTATTAGACGGATCAGACACCTCGTCAAGGGCAAGAAATCTATGGGTAAAAATATTTTGTGTCTTATTAATCAATCCAAAGTAACAGTATTGTAGTTGAAGTGTTTTTGTTCACAGGTGAATGGTGATATTAACCTCTGTTTTTAATGTGTAAAATCTTTCCTCTCGGTACATAATGTTAATGTTGCTTATTACCAAGGCTAGATGTTATATGTCATATACAGGTCATATACGAAGTCTCGCTCTGTTTTCTTTTTCTCTTCGTTATTACTACAATCCATCTATAAAATAAAATAAATATGCGCTCACGCCCGTAACCCAGAGGGGGCAGAGATGATCGATTTCCATTTGGCGCGATCCTAGCACACCACTCTTGCTTCTTCTACATTCATACATCTACGCATACATGCTCGTCGGTTATGGGTGCTCCTTATATCGCCCTTATCCATCTATTACTTTTTTGATTATTGATTTGTGGTTATCAGGTTAGCTCTTGCTCACTTGCCAACAATTATATCTGCTATGTGTAAAATATCATACAAGTATTGTATTTACTCTTATAAATATATTTTTGAAGCGACTGCATTCGTGGAGCTCGACGAGCCGGAGGCGGTGGAGCGCGCCATCAAACTGGCCGATGAGGTCAAAGTCGGAGGGAAGAATATCCACGTCACCAAGTTTAAATTACAGAGAATAAACAAAAAAAAGAAAAATAGGACCACTTCAACAGCTAAAATTGACGAAAACAAAAAGCCAGCTGATGATGTCAAAGAAGAGGATAGTGACAATTCGATCGATTAGATTTATTTAATCTATTTTTCTTTTTAATTTTAAAATAAATTGCATAATGCAACACTGGACAAACATTATTTTACTTTAGTTTTGTAAATGTCATGTTTCCCGCAGACTCGATATAAATATCTCGAAAATTGTTTGAGAATAAGAAATTTGTGCTACATTGAAATGTTTTAGGTTATGTTTTAAAATGATATGACATTCACAGGTAACAATTGCGTTTGTACAAATTGCGTGTTTTCAGATGTGATGACTTATGTTATTAAATATTTTTTAATTTTTATATGTCTTATTTGCCTCATTTTTTTCTAAGTCAGCTTTCACCAGTACTGACAAATACTATTTTAACAGCTGTTAGAAGATTCAAAATTTCTGTTGTATCTGAGAAGAAGTTAAAAATATCGTGTGGTTTATTTTTTACTATATTATTTCAAATTACTTGAATTTGTTTCATTATTCTTTCTGGAATTTAAATTAATCGATTATAATTTAGTTATGTCAGTAATGTATTAAGGATGATTTGAATACCATGAGATATATAGAGACATATGAGTGAGGTATATATATATATAATACCATCCAAGTATTATATTTATTTTTTACAATAAAATATTTGCGTATGTCTTTAGTTAAAATTAATGAAATAAATATTTTTTTAATAAAGTTAAAATTTGTCAATTTTATAATATTATTACTATTACCCTGCTATTGATAAATAACGGGGAATGTACATGGAAAAAATTTGTAAAAATTATGTTTCCGCCCGGGATCGAACCGGGGGCCTTCTGCGTGTTAGGCAGATGTGATAACCGCTACACCACGGAAACTATGCATATTTGAACAAAAATTTAGTTCAATTGGACACACTTATACTAAAATTATTACTTTTATACCAATACATTCTTAAGTTACTTTGTACTAAAACGCTAAAATTATAAAATCATTGACAAGTAACTTGTTACTCAATTAACTGATATGACTGGTCGTGATACCACGACCTCAGAAAAGACAGGCGTGATGTTGGAGTATCTCAAGTAATTTCAGTCCTCTTCCCACCCTTTCTAAAGATAGGAAGTGGAAGGGGCGGCGATTGAACGTGGAGGGGATGAATTAGAAAAGGCAAAATAGCTTTCCTGTCTATCCCCTCCAGTGTAGGTAACGCATCTGCGACTCATTTGTTTGATGATTGCGGAAGCCTATGGGTACACAAGCCGTCGTCATAATATGCGCTCCGCCCTTAACCCAAGGGGGTAGGCAAGATAAAATAAACGAAACTATAATATGTTAACTATAATATGATAACAAAGAGGAATCAGCTTGTATATAAAAAATTAGACATTTTTTAGTATATTTCCCCACTACAGGGACACAGGCTTCCTCTCCACGAGAGGAAGGGGAAACATATTAAATGAAAGACATTTTAAATTGAAACAATAATTTATTGTATCAGTAGTTGCGTTAAAACTAATTATACTGTATTATACACAAGTCCTTAATTAAGCTAAGATAATTACAATAAGTTATTTACAATGTCACAAATAAATACAGCGGCGCGTCAACCCGTTCCCCCCCGCTCATTAAAAATTACCATAAATAATACTTTAAAACAAAACAGAAAATTCATTTGTTTGTGGCAATACGAGCTGTCAAATTGAAAGCGCCATTTTGTTCCTTGTCAACCAAGAAAAATGAAAAAAAATATAAAATATTTTTTTCACTTTTCTTGATTCGATTTATCTTTTAAAAAAAATATTTTATTATTTTTTTATTGCATGATTCCATAAATCCGTACACAAATGCATATTCCTAGTTATTCCCACTCTTTAATTTCATTATCACAGCGAATTAAAATATAATTTAAGTTGTAACATAAGCTAAAAACGACAAAACTAAAGGGGTAAAGAAAAACCAAACAAGAAGTAAATTGAAACATTTGGTTTCTTAATTACTATCTTCCACATGGCTAACTACAATAAATAATATTTAATATATTGAATATATAAGGGCATAAAGAAATTCAAATAGAGTTAAAATTATACTTATTTAATACATTTTAACAATACAGCTCGACGTTAATTTGGAGCAAGGCAATAATAAATAATAATAATAAATCATAACCTGTATAGTACAATTCAATCTATATAAAAATCAATGTTTGTATATACGTATGTTTTACCTCTATGCGTTCCTAAACCATTGATCAGATTGGGATAAAACCTTGGTAGGGTGTTCCAAAATCTACATATATTTTTTTTAATTACAAGGAATTTTTTAGCACAATGGTTTGATATTCAAAAATACTTCTATAATTTTAACATATTTTTGAAAAAATATCAATAAAATAAAATTACGTTAATAGAAAAAAGTTTAAATCTGTTTATTGATACTTTTGGAGGAATGGAATGGAAAAGTGTTGCCATACACATGTACAACCAAACACTTTTTCGCTTTACGGGGCATTGGAACGCATGGCGGGAATACCTAGTATTCAATAAAAATCCAATAAATATTTTGAGGAATAAAATATAACTTGCATTTACTATCTCAACCGGGATGAACAGACTGCAATGACTGTACGTTAAGTTTTAAGTTAAACTGAACAACTATATTCACTTACATTAAAATTAAAGCCTTAACCTAACTTTTTCGCAATAAATTAAATTTCGATATTCTAAAAATTATGTCACCAACACAAAATTAAATTCAAAGCCATGAATTTGTTTTTTATAGTCTATCTAATTATATACACATCTCCCTTCATTAATACAACTGAATATACGCGCGCAAAGTCAATTTCTCGACACCGACCATAGACAATGTGGCACAAACCACAGACAACGTACGATCTAGATAACAAATCGTGTCACACGTCTTACTAAGTAGAAACGAATTTTATTGCATTGTGTAACAATTCAGGCACTCGCTAACTTTTAACTTTTTAATATTTACAACACGACATCGCACTTCACGTTTTAATGATTTCTATTTAATACTCTGTTACGACCCCTGACAGTGACACTAGGTATAGACAACTCAAGTGATTACTTTTGACAATCTGCATGCGTCCACATCTGGCGAATGCGCCCCGAAAGCGCTGCTTGCGGAGGTACGCGCAAGCATTTTATATTCGTAGAGGTGCACCAAATATTTGTAGTAATTGCGCGCATGCGCAATTCGCAAACGGCTCGAGAGTTGCACATTAGGGGCGCATTCAGCAGTACTGGATGCAACCATAGGTTTACCATCATATACAACATCCAAAAAGTTGTTATGCCTAGTCTATGGTTCAATGTTGTGTAATGACATAACAGTGCAGTCATAGACATATTTTTTAATATTTAAAACATGAACTAAAAAGCCTAAAAGAAGTTTTCAAATGAGCTTATGTGTCGAGCTGATAATCATAAGTATTAATTATGGTTTTCCATCTTGGATCTTCAGATCTAGATCGGGACCAAACCAATTAGGTATTTGTATCTCTAAAGAGCAACTTTCACCCTCATTCAAGGGCTAATGTCTTGGCTTTATCACAACATACTTTTTAAATTGACATCATCAAAGGTAATGTTACATTTAGACACTGGATTCCAGCAATCGAGCTAAACAAAACGCACCGCACAAACGAGTTTAAAATGAATATATAGCTATTAAAGTGATTTCACATTGTTACCCAATACAATGGGTTGGATATTCCCACTAGTTTTATCACACACAGAGCAAACGAGTCTGAATTGACACTGTACTGCACAGGGCGATGTCTCCCAACGCTTGCGGTGCCCTGGGGCTGCGCTTCGGAGCGGCGGGCTAGTCGTAGCCCTTTATCAAGTCCTAGGGATGACGCTGGTTTGGCACGGGAATTCTGGAATATTTGTTTCATATTAAATATCTTATATGTATCACAATTTCGTCGGGGCTACATTAAAAAGTTTCCTGTAAAGTAAAAGACTTATTTATTAAGACATCAAATTTAATATCGTCCACACATAAATTTGTGTGTATCATGTTCTGATCACACAACTTGACATCGTGACAGTTTGGATGAGAATTGTTTAGAAATTGTCTCGGATTAATTGGAAACAACTTGTTGACGTCGCCGGTATAATATAACATAACATTAAAGTTAACAAATAGTCGCAGTTAAAATTAGCATATTGTTCCTGTTAAAACAGTCATAGTTTTATATCATTCATTATCTTAAAATGAAAAATATAACTTACTTAAGAATGTAAAATGTTAAAATCGAGACCCTATCGGGCATGGGGGGTTTAGCCGACACGGGTACTAAGCATCCGTTCGATCGGTCGAGTCGTAAAAAATAATGGTAATAATTTAATTGTATTTAGTTTGTTAGAAAACTTAAATTTTTCTAAATTGTCGAAAAAGTTTGTTTAAATAGTTTATTGGTGTAGAAGATCGTTTAATGAGTCGAATAAAGTATAAAGAGATAAATATTTTTGTGTATTCTTATAAGAAAATGGCTTGTTAGAATCTCATAAGACGAAGTATTTTTAAATTGGAAATTTATGTTTATTGTATCATTAAATCTTATTGGAAATGTTTAAATATTATGTAAAAGCAAAAATAATGTTTATATCAACATAGTGTTTTGGGATTTTGATTAAGATTAGTGAAATATTGTGATGTTTAGTGTTAATATGTCCCAAAACACCTTTAAATTGTATAGTTTTTGGTTTATAACTTTGCCGTTATATAACTTAGCGTTAAGATTTTTTGTGTATGTAATAGATAAGAATACGGACTTATTTATCCAATTTTCTATGAAGTGTAAAACATTGTACTTTCTTTGTAACAACCAATAAACGCATGGCCTTGAAAGAAAAAATAAGACAAGAAAAAAGTAAAACACAAACTGTAAGGCGGTTCTCCTTACGGTAAAGCTCCGAACCAAGGGAGGTCGCCGATTTTGTTCGGATTGTCGTCTTCCGTTCCGCCGCAAGTTTTCTTTCAAGTGCAACTACCAGTAAAAATAGTCTTTTATTGAAGATCCTGGTCAGTGAAGAAAAATATATACAGTCCACAATAAGCGCTCTTTTTGGGGTAAACAGTAACCGATACCAGGTCGAGTGTTAGAACGATTCACGTGCGACGCTCGCTCCCTGTAGTATCAACCCCACTAGGCTGAGGTACCAAGGGGATCCGCGTGAAGAGCGACCGCATAAGGCGGGAGTGGGTCCACCTCACAACTAGAAATGTTTAATCTATACATAAAATAAAAATGTAACTGATCGCTGTCTGTACATGGAAGATATTTGAAAAAAACTGTTATTGGGGGCCTTCATAAACGCAATAAAACCCAAAACAATGATTATTAGAATTTTTGTCTGTTTGTCTGTATGTCTGTTTGTGCGTTTGTTACCGCTAATCTCAGAAACGGCTTAACCGATTTGGGTGCGGTTTTCACTAATGTATTGTGGTAAGCTTCACTTAACATTTAGTGTTGAAGTTTTGCTTTATCTCAATCTAAGTTTAAAAATAAAAAAGTTATATCAATTTAAAGAAAGTGTAAAACATTTGTTCGATAAAAATGCTATAAAATAGAGTACTATTATTATATAGATTATTACTGTAAGTAAGTACTATCATTTCGTTTAAGTAAACTTGCAGGGCGGGTGAAGCCGCGGGGCAAAGCTAGTTTACATAAATAAAAATTAAGAAGACTGAAATGAAAATATAGATAAATAAATCACTATGATTTACACGAGATCCAAAATGCCTGCCCTAATATTAAATTCATAATTATCCATATTAATTTTATCGTTGAATTTTTATTAGTGTTATTAGGTCAACGGATTGACTTACCCATAGAAAGCTGGGAAGCTGGAGTCGTTATTGAACTGAAAGTTGACCGGCGTCTTGGGCGAGGCACAACTGTACGTGAGGTAGTCGTCGGCCGCGTCCGCCGCGTGCAGGTGCCGGCTGACGCTGGGCTCGGACGCGCTGCGGGTGATCTTGGGCATGGCGCGCAGCATCGCCTCCAGCGCGGCGAGAATCTGACGGAACTGCGGCCGCTGCTCGCGATCGAACTTGATGCAGTCGTCCAACAGACGTTTTAGCGCTTGCGGCGAGTCCTGACGAAGCCTGCGCAGGTCGGGCCGAAGTAGACCGCGGCCCACCATCCATAGAATCTGATAAATAAATGTAAACTTGAATCGTACGTTTCTTGCGAAAGAGGGCGCTAAAATTAATAATTAATTATATTTGTTGCATCAGCGACCGATGAGCTAGCTATTAGTTGGGGTTGCGCGCCATTAAACAAGTTAACACATCTGACATTTTATTAATGAATATTTTAGTAATTTTATTTGGCCAGTGAAATGTTCAGAGATCGATTTTCTATTTCATAATCCTCCACTCTCACACCCCTCTTCTTTCTTCTTCTCTTTTCTACATAAAGGCTATCGATGCATGAACATCTCTTGTTGTTATATATGTACATGTGGAACATCGGGTGAAGCATCAGATGAATCACTTGCTCGAATAATTTTTAGTTTCAAGAGCACTTCTTTACGGCGATCATACCTGGTCCTTGTTGTTGAGGTGCGCGTAGGGCAGCTCGCCGGCCATCAGCTCGTACAGCACGACGCCGTACGCGTACACGTCGGAGCGGAAGGTGTAGGGCGCCGGCTCCTCCATGCGGATCACCTCGGGCGCCATCCACAGAATGGAGCCCGTCGGCTGCTGCCACTGCACGCCGCCCGCTAGCGACGATTCTAACACACGTACAAATCTTTATAAATTCATGTAGTATACGCCTTGCCTGTACCTAACGAAATAGTCTAAAAGATTTATAAGAATACAGCAATTGGGAATTGTCTTGATGCCAGTGAGATGAAGGATATTAAACTGCCTTATTGGAGGTCTCGGAGAACTTAGTAAGGTAACCTGTTCATGTCCTGGGCCACATAAATTAAGCCTAATAATATAAAAAAGAATAGAAGTTGAACTGGACAGTTGCTGGCGACTCACCTGACCAGCGTACCTTGGCGGTCGCCAGACCGAAGTCTCCGATCTTGACCGACCAGTCGTCTCTCAAGAATATATTGTTGGATTTCAGATCCCTGAAATATTTATAATTTCCTATTAATTGAATATATAAATTACTTGTAATATCGGCAACTGCCCGTGAACATCTGCAACTGTTCAGGACAAATATACATTTCCATATTCCATTAGCGGGTATATATGCATGATAATCTAATGTAATGTCAATATTTTGTAAATACAGAGGGTAAGGTTAGATATATTATTTTATTTGTAAAGTAGTCTTAAATGTATAGCCTTAAAAGTGTAAATTACAATGGCTAAGCGCCTCACACAGATCTCGTCCTTTATTTAAAAAATGCACGGATAGTCCTCAACAGTAACAATGAGATCGGGTGATTTATTTAACTTTGTTCACCTGAAATTACACTACATATACATAATGTACGATTTTATCAAGTGCGTGCGTGTGTACGTACGTACCTGTGTATGATATTCTTGGCGTGCAGGTAGTCCATGCCCTGCGCGGTCTGGCGCGCCACATCGATGAGGTGGAGCACGGGCAGCGGCGTCTCCAGCACGTGCAGGTGCTGGTACAGCGAGGAGCCCTCGCACCACTGCGTCACGATCGCCAGCGACGGCTTCGACACGCACCCCATGAACAGCAGGATGTTGCAGTGCCGAGTCTTGCGC
>JWHW01056445.1:26981-36983 GCA_000931545.1 Papilio glaucus
CGCCATAATAGTTATTAAGCTTATGATTTATACATACGAAAAATACATCCCTAAAGTTTTTGTATATGTCGATAACCCAAGCTCCTTTCCTTGGTACATCGAAACAACGAAAGAGAAGCGACTGCCGCTATACCAAAGATGAATTGGATTAAAGAAGTCACAACTTATCGGACGAAAGGCTTATGTAACACAGTGTACCAAGAAATATACGTTACCTCATTTTTGAAGGCCTGCAGTTGCGCGGGCGTGGGCGTCTTCACGTTGAGCGTCTTGACTGCGACGGGGCCGTGCCAGTGCGCCTTGTACACCGTCCCGAAGCTGCCCGAACCTAACAGTACAAAACACAATCAATGTCAATAATCAAAATCACACCGTAAATACTGGTTGACGAATCTGGACTCCTAAAGTAAATGCAGAATTTATCTCATACTCTATGCCCACTTGGTGTTGCCACAGTACATATTTCTCTTCAATATCTATGAGTGCTCACATCTGAATTCACGCCCTTCTCACACATCTTTCAAACAAATCATCCAAATTTTATCCGGTTTCTTTCCACCCTACGTTCATTCTCATTACATTTTCCTTTATAAACCTCTCAAATCTCTGTATAACATTCCTATACCACGCTAACCTCTTGCTCTTCAATTTCTGTCACTGGCGCAACTCTCGGACCTCCTCGTCACATCACACATCCATCTTAACATTCGCATATTGGCCACATGCAATCTCCTTTCATCCAAAATGGCCGAATACAATACAATACTAGAGGTATTACGACCGACTTGTAGATCTATGATAGTATTATTTTTATATTTATTTACGGTAGTAAACAGCTTTTATAAACTATTGAATAATGTTGTATAAGTGTTTGTGTCCTACGCCTGTACCTATGCGCGGGCCTATTAGTATCTCGTCGGCGTGTATGACCCAGTCGTCGTAGCTCTCGCGCGGCGACAGCGCGTGCTTCCAGGACTCGTCCGCGGAGCGCGCGCGCGCACGCCGCGGCCGCAACGACCCCGTCGGCGACGCCTAAACACATACTTAAATCTAAATCACATATATAAATTGTGTTTACACTATTGCGCATACCTCCTCCATAAATCCATTTTTAGGAGACCTACCTACGCTGCATCCATATCAATAACTTGAATATAAAATTATTTAAACTTTCGTGAGACATATTTTAACACACTAATTAAAACGGCTTTACTCACGCGTGGTTCGGTGTATGTACCGACTAGTTTCGAGCCCTTGAGTGCGAGGCGCGCCGCGACCGCGAACTTATGCCAGCCCCACTCACCCTGAGGAAGAGCCCCCGAAGGGCTCGAAACTAGTCGATACATACACCGAACCACGCGTGAGTAAAGCCGTTTTAATTAGTGTGTTAAGCTTGAATATAATATCTTGTTATTTCACAGCAAGGTTTTTACGTTAAAATTCGTAAATTCATAATTTTTTTACTCACATTACCTTATAAAGATATCCATATTACACAATTTCATTTCACTTTATCTCACGATTTCCACAAAATCAAAACATTTCCGATGAAAGTATAAAAAGCAGCCATGTATAGTGTTTTTTCGTTTACGTTTGTTTGTTTACAACAATCATATCTTGCTATGAAACAAGGTATAAACACTAACATCCTGTGTTTAGCGTTTCTCACTGAGCTAATTACTCACCAAATTTTTATTATTGAGAAATTAAAACATATGCCGGTAAAGTCGTTGATAGTATATCAATACTATGTTTTGAAGAGTAGGAAACGTGAGGGTTTTTGAAATTTTACTGATAAAGATTACATTAAACATAATATAGGTTTTCATTTCTAAACAAATTGTTTATTAGTAAATATAATGGGTTGGTAGGTTAGTGGTGTATGGCCTCAGACCTCTAGATTGTCAAAAAATATCTCAAGGAAAGCCGTGGGTGACTGAAAACCAGCTGGACAGCTGAGCAGTTTACAACAAAGCTGAGAAACACCCTATCGCCAAAATTTTGACAAAAATGTAATAAAATGTAAATTTGTATTTTGATGTCAATAAATCATTTATCTATTTAATCAAAATGTTGTAATTTCTTTATACCTCTAACCAGTACTGTTCCTGACCTGTGTGCTCTGGCTTTGCTGCTCGTCGCCCCCCTTGTCTTTGTCCTCCTTGTTATGCCTCCCCGATGTCAGGTATTTAGTTGATTGTGGTGAGTTGTTGATCTGTGCATACACAGAAATAAATTGTTGCACTTTAAAAAAAATAAGAGATTTCGTTAAACATACTTGCAACACTGAAGAATTAATTAAATCTATTATAGTAATGCGTGAGGTAAAGTTTTGGTAATATTTTAAGAATATTGAGCGCACGATGATGTGTATATTTTTTTCATGGATTGTAAGAAGCTAAGCTTAAATAACAGCGCCATCTAGCGATTTAGTATGTTTATAAGAAATGCGACCTTCCTCATGTTCATTACCTATATATAAAACTTTTTGCACAATGCTTTCACTTATTCCAATTGACTTCAATATTAAAATGTTGATTCATTTATTTAACAAAATCAATACATATACAGATCTACGAACCTGATTGTTCTTCCTCTGGTGCTCGGCCAGGGTCATGGGCCTCTGCACCATGTTGATGCAGACGTTGGGCGCGGAGTTGGAGCGATCCTGCTGGTTCAGTGAACGCGGATGTTGTGTCCTGAAATCATTATAGTAGTTATATCTAGTTTTCTATTTTTATCTTTGTTGTGGCAACTGTTTCCTAAAAGTCTTAAATATTGAGAAAGCTCTTATAGTTGTGGATATTTTAAGAGTAGGATGCATTGGCTATAGACTCTATATCCCTTTAATTTATTAATAACTGTTTACACGGTAATTTAAAAATAAAGTCTAGCAACATAGTCTAACCAAACCTTTTTTTTAACATCCGAAAGGTATTTATTTAGAACGCCAAGTCACTTCTGGCACTTGCCGGGTGCTACCGAGGCACGCTCGCATGAAAAATTTGTAAATAAATTGCAAGTAATATTGTTTTTTTAATGTCAGGAGAAATGCCTACGTATATCAGCCCCTGTAAGTGCGGATTAAGTCGGACTCGCACCGACTAAAACCTTTCTACAATTCTCCCATACACATCGGGCAACGAGAACGCTATCTCACACATCAGTGGCCCCGTCTACACCAGCCGCCGAAGCAGCTATGTCCCTGGAGAGGGCGAGCCTCCCAACCCTGGGGAGCACGACCGCGTACACAGACTTATAGTCATAGCTAATGGATTCTCCCGAACCGTCACAATGACGCCATGGGGGCCAGATAATAAAACCTATGAAAGTATAAATAAATAAAAGCAAAAAAGAAGCTAGTGAAGGTTTTATTGATTTACCCTTATCAGCTTTAAATACTTTAAATGTAGCCTTTTGGCCATGTTATAAAAGTGCAGTAAACGGTGCTATGGTAGCTAAGGCACAAGTCGACAGTGAGAATATTCACCAGTGAACATCAAAGTCCTTCATCTTCTTGGCCGGGGAGACAGACCTGCACATAGTAACCAGAGGATGGTTGTTTACCGTCACTACCACTATATATGTGCTATAATATCCCAAGGAAGGTTGATTTATAATACTAAGATTAAGCAATACTTTGTAAACTAGTCTTTTCTTTGTGTAATATTTTTATGTTTGTTTATATGGCAGCATGGTATTGACATGGCAGAGTATTCAGTAATTCTACTTTAAAATCCTGTTAATAAATAAAGAAAATTTAACTCCTTAAAATAGCTGTTATTGATGTGTCTTGCTGTAACAGCGATATCACACGGGCTTAGTGACGACGGAGCTGTACCGCTACATAGTTTTACAATACAAATCATAACGACAGCCGTACAGTGCGTTAAAATGACAAATACAAAAATATGACCGATAATGGATACCCTAGGAGGGTGGGTGTCAGGCAGACCCTAAAAACTGTAGCCCAAACCTATACAATATGGACTACAATCCTACTGTACTGACCCCACACGAGTATGATTGTAGTAAAGGCACAGCACAGAATGATTGTAGTAAAGGGCAGGAGGCAGTCCTTACTGGATAAGAGTTGCAGATGACAGAGTTCATTGGAGAGAGCTGGAGCTGGATTGCGAGATATCTTACAACAAATATCAAATACAAACAAATAATACAAAAAAAAATTGGTATTTACAGCAATATTGGAAATAAAAAGGCTTTATTATTATTATTAAAGAACAGGAAGATGATCATGATGGAAAAACGTTAGTTGAACCTGCTTATCGTAGGCTAGACAATGTCTATGCAAGACAATTTATAATGTCTAATCAATTTAGTTTGAAAAATATATTGTTATACTAGTAGTATTTTTACTATAACTATGCAGTTTAAGAATTGAGTCTACTGTATGGTAGTGGCTATAGAGTTTAACATGGTTGATAAATAAATGTGTAATACTTGGCTTGAACGCCTCTGTTCATCATGTGGTGGTAGCCGAAGTGCGAGGGGTAGTGCAGGATGCCTGCCTGTGTCTCCGGATTCTGTGCCAATAGTGCAGCATAGTATGTGTCCGTCACTCGCATCTGCAATATCAAACACAAGTACACTCAAATTAGTTGAATTTAGTGGAATTCTTCACTTAATCTAAAGTTATACAGGACAAATGAGGTGCAGTTCTGCACTTGATTTAAGATGATGCAGCCACAGTTAAATATTTTGTTAACATACTCTTTTTAAGCTACTACTTTCTTGCCAATCTATCTCCCAAAAAACAAAATTAATTTGATAGTACTTTCTTGTAACATGAAAATCCTAAATTTTACAGATATTACCTGGTGACATATACTGGGTACTTTGTCAGCACAGCGCTGGTGAAACTTAAAGTTACACTGTGAGCAGTAGAAACCGTTGAACAGAAGCCGCCGGCAGCACTCGCAGAATGCCAGAGTGAAGAATGTCTTCCGGGTGAACTGATGTGAGATGTGCGACATGATTGGCAGCTTATCCAGCGTCCGGACTGTCACCTGTGATTGATATAATATTCAAAGCTATGTAATTTAATTTTGAAGCTTACTACAAAGCTATTATAAATAAATTACTATTTTTTTTTAAATGCCTAGTAAAAAAATAAAATAGCATGAAGATTAATTAACAAAATTACCCACATGTTCGATTTATGCAACTTTATCTTCACACAATGTAAACTTTTATTATGATACTACTTATAACACAAAAATTACCAGATTTTTTTACCAAACTTACTAAAAGGAAGAAAAGTAAAGTAGTCCAAATTTGGTTATTTATAATTTTTCCCTTAATATCAACTGTCTATCACATTAAAAAGTATTGGTTCTTTGAGTTTCATTATAAGTGTACACTGTATTTTAAATATCGAATAGAAAATTTCATGAGACAAATCTAGTAATTTTTGTTTATATCTAAAATAGAATTAATAATATTAACATAAATTTTACATTTTTATTTGTAGTACTTTCAAATACATTTAAGGCTCTTGGTTAATTAAAAAAAAATGCTAATTTTTACCAATAAAATAAACTTATAAAATTATGCAACATATCTCTCATATCATTAATACCTCTCTGGAAAACATTCATTTTCTTATCTCAATAAAACTCAACAGGGGGAAATTATAATCACCTTGAGTTATAATGTAAAAAAAGGATAGCTGAAACTAGGTACATGTGTGTAAATTGACCAAAACACAAAAACCAGTAATACTTAGAGTGTAAAGATTATAAAATGGAGCCATTAGATTTTTTTAAACCAATGTTCTTGAAAACTTGATTTAATATTTCTCTCACATACATTTTTAAAAAGTTTAATGCAATTTTCTATACAGTGTTATTACAAACCTGAATGGCATAATTCAACAATTAAATCAATATATAATATTCCAATACACTTCCAGATAGCATTAGCACTAGTAGATTACAGTTAAATTTTAAACAAAATGCAAATTATTCTTAATTCAATATCACCCAACAGCCTTTCTAAGCATGCTGCTGGATAAGGATATGACATCAAAGAAAGTTTAACATATATCGAATTAAAATAATTTTTTGTTTATACACTTTTACAACCATGCACCTAAGAAAATATTAAACTTATTAAATAAGTTTTATAAGTAGTTGTATAAAATATGTAATTTTATCATCTGTATAATAACATCACAAATATTTCAATAAAAACAAAACTATGGTTAAAAATGATAAAACCTTTTACTTTTTATATTTTTTTTGTTAATTTGACAAAACAAATACTTCAAGTAACTTAAAAAAACCTTCAACACATACCTCCTCAGCATCAATCATGTTAATATCGACATCCCATGGAATCACTTCGTTATTGCCTGTCCTCACTACTTCGCACATTTCACAAGTTAAATTCCGTAGCTTCAGCGCCTTGGAGAGAGCGTCTCGAAGCGTCACACCTTCTTTCACCTGCACACTAGTACGCTGCTGGTTCGGTAAGTGGGCCCGAAGGAACACCTTCGGTTGCCTCGTAAGTGTATCATACTTTTTCGAGTCATCCTGTAAAGAACACTCTTCACTCCTATCCGGCGATTCAGACTGTAGTAATTCCCTCAAAGTCCCTTCTAAGTTATGCAACTTCAACGTCAACTCATGATACTCGGATAAATACAACGGCGGCGGATGCTGAAAGCCAGCAAATTTCGCGTTCAATGCATCAATGTTTTCACGGGTCACGTTTATAATACTACGAATGTTCCTAATTTCATATGTTGGGTCGGCTAGGTCGTCACTATCCGTGGATGTCGACATATTATCACTATTCAGCGATAATGCAGGTATATTTCCATTAATTTTTCTTGAACAATTTTCTTTCTCTCTAGTAACTGCCATTTCTTTCCTTTTTTTATTTTTTCTTAAATTTTCTCCGCGCACACTCGCGCAGAATAGACAGGTGTTGTTTGTTGCCATTGTAATGTTATAATTTGTAACAATAACAATATTTATGGATTACGTTTTGACTTTCATTTACTTTTCACATGTTTTACACGTATAGAGTACTGAACTCAGACTTAGGTAGTGAACTTTATTTACTATAAAGATATCTTTATTTCAAGAACGATTTGTTGCACAGTATTTTTACATTGGTATTTTATAGTACTTTAGTCACAATACACCACACATTCAAATGTTTGTGTATTTGTATTTGAATCTAATGTAACTTTTTGCAGTGTGAGTAGAAAACATAAGTGCAAAATGTTAAATTTAACTTCATTACTGGTTTCAACTAAAAAACATTTAGGTAAACTAAATTTTACTTCGACCGTTGTGTTAGAAGCTTATAATAATAAAATAATGTAAGTATATATGAAATATACTTATATTATTTTATTATATACGTGACAATAAATAATATCATAATGTCTGATAATGTCCGAAGACACATACCTAACACTTCGCGAAACGGATTACTTTATATTTATACACTCTTTGAAAGAAACCAAAGAATAATGATAAACAGACATAGATTTTAATTTATCAATGATTTTTTGATATATTTTTGTTTTGTTTTTGATTAAACATTATTAAGCGGCATCATTTAAATTCATCTTCGAGCGGAACGATTTTGAATTTCAACATAATATATAATAAGACAAATATTAATATGGAAGTTAGAAAATATGCATAAATATTACTTGAAGTTCAATTTTCGTGGTAGCTGATTTTCTGTGCGTGAAATAACAATGACCGAAAATACAGGCCGGTCACGAAACGTCTCATTCGAACAGTTAAAATCTATAATCGACTTCATGGGACTGCATATAGAATTTGCCACTGGAAATTGCCGTTCATTGGAAGCTCGACATGCGTCGAAACGTCTGTGGGAAGAGTTAACAAAGACCCTTAACAATAGCCGTACCGGCACTAAAAAGTCTTCAGATGGATGGAGTAAGGTTTGTTTGTATATCATCTACCAAGTCTTAACACACAAAAGCTTCTTCGCGTAGACACGGCAAACGACGACACAATAAACATCGTCTTCTCTTAATCCATGAAAACTGTGCAACAATAATATAGGTTAGTAATTGCACTACAGTTACCAAAATACTCAGTAATAAATAACTTATCATTATGGTTGGAAAAATGATTGATGAAGTAGGATAAGATTTATTGAATGAAAACACTAATGTCAGCATCTTGTTCTAATCCTATCTCTATCATTTGTAATGTGAACAGCAAAATACATATGTGAACAAGAGATATATTTTATTTAAGAATACATATCTTGGAAGCTGTTTTTTGTATCCCCGCTTCCTCACAACACAACTTATATTAAAAGTGCACTGGTATTAAGAAAATTAAAAAAGATATATTGTAAACATAACAACTTTATTTCAAATGCCTTAGTCTATTTTGGCACTTGTGGTCCACTGTCACTGTGCGATACTATTACTTTACTCTTGACTGTGGTCTCTGTTCAAACTCCAAGCAAGAAGCTCCCTTTGGTCCATCTTTGCTAACATAATATGAGTGTGTTGATGCTTTAGCATAGCCAAATCATTAAAAATATAAAAAAAATCACTTCTTTAAATTACTGATGTACATAACATTATATTTTAAGAAAAAGTAACTTTGATTTTGCTATCTTTCAGTACTGGAGTGATTTCAAGAACAAACTTAAAAACAAAGTTAGTATATTAAAAAAGGGAAAGAGATCGGCATCATTATCCAAGAAAGGCATAAGGCCTTTGACTAAACTCGAGAAGAGAGCTCTTGTTATACTTGGACCTCATTTTGAAAGGAAAAAAAGCAGGAGAAAGAGTGAATCATTGACCAACGCAATATCTGTAAGTTACTTTGTTTATTTACTTTTATTTCCTGTCTGAAAATATTTGCAGACAATATATATGATATACAATCTGATTCAATTGATTGAGTCTTAGGGTAGGTAATCAGGTTCTCTCAAGCAAAGCTGCTTTTGTAGCTGGTAAATGCTCAAGCTAAGATTTTCCCCTGGAAATACTTTCAGTGTATTATTGATAATTAAATTTGAGACTGTGCTCCTGTCAGGCATGGCCACCTTGCAGTGCCAATCATTGTCATAAGTTATTTTTGTGTTTCAGAGTAACATGCCGCCAGAAATAAAGTTAGAAGCTTATCAAGAGAATGTTTTCAGTGAGTTCTGTAAAGCACAAAGCGAGAGCAGTGATAGACTATCAGGTAAATTAGTTCTATAAATCATTATTAGTTTTACAAATATAGAATTGGTGACAAATGGAAATCCATAATCTCTGCCTACACCGCAGGTTTAGGGTTATTGTATATACTGTAAGAGTCACAACAACTGACCAGATGTGTGAATCCTTTAATAATTATATTACTTATATGTATTATACTTTGCTTTGTCTTTATCAAACTAATAATCGTAAGTTAGAAGTACATATGTCTTTCGTATATAAATCCTATCATCACAATTACAATGTGTCTTGCACTCTCATTCTATCTTCCACTTCTGCATATAGCTTACTATCATTCCCACATGAAATTAGGCATTTTACGTTCTCCAATACTTTGTAGAAAAGTTGTAATAAAATAAAAGAATGTACCCATTCCCATTCCTAAGGGAAGATGTGTTTCTTACCACTGTGCTTCTTTGAAGAAACTTGTTCATCTGAGGAAAAGTAATATATGATGTTTGCTAATACCACATATATCTTAAAGTTATGAGCATAATTTTATTTTGTTATTATGTGGAATGAGGGTAGAATATAAAATTTTCCTGTTACAGATGGGGATAATGATGGTGAAGAAAGTATGAACTCAAACAATGAATTTGATGAAGACTCTGACCAAAATTCAAATGAGCCTCTCATACAAAGTATGTTGAATTGTTTTAACTATGGTTAAAAATATTATAAATTATATTTACAATTATTCCTAGCCTATTGAATTATTTTTATTATCCTTATTAACTAAGTTTAGTAAACCTTATTCACTTGTAACCCGA
>JWHW01056445.1:38141-56005 GCA_000931545.1 Papilio glaucus
TTATATGTATTATACTTTGCTTTGTCTTTAGCAAACTAATAATCGTAAGTTAGAAGTACATATCGACGGTCCCTACGTACACTATCGAAACTGAAAACGGCTACTTTATTTTGTCCACATTATATATAATGTTGACAATATAAAGTAGCCGTTTTCAGTATCCATAGTGTTTAGGGACCGTCGAAGTACACTATCGAAACTGAAAACGGCTACTTTATATTGTCAACATTATATATAATGTGGACAAAATGAAGTAGCCATTTTCAGTTTCGATAGTGTACGTAGGGACCGTCGATATGTCTTTCGTATATAAATCCCATCATCACAATTACAATGTGTCTTGCACTCTCATTCTATCTTCCATTTCTGTATATAGCTTACTATCATTCCCACATGAAATTAGGCATTTTACATTCTCCAATATTTTGTAGAAAAGTTGTGATAAAATAGAAGAATGTATTTAGCATACCCATTCCTAAGGGAAGATCTGTGTCTTACCACTGTGCTTCTTTGAGGAAATTTGTTCATCTGAGGAAAAGTAATATAAGAATATATGATGTTTGCTAATACCACATTGTGTCTTTAAGTTATGAGCATAATTTTATTATGTGGAACGAGGGTAGAATATAAAATTTTCCTGTTACAGATGGGGATAACGATGGTGAAGAAAGTATAAACTCAAACAATGAATTTGATGAAGACTCTGACCAAAATTCAAATGAGCCTCTCATACAAAGTATGTTGAATTATTTCAGTTTTATTTTAATTATGGTTAAAAATATTATATATATAATAAATTATATTTACGACTAGCTGTACCCGGCCGTTTCACACGCACTGCAATTTTACTTAAAAGAAATGATATTACCTAGTTAATACTACCGCAACCTCATCATCTCCCTGGTCTTTTCCCGCTTATGTGGGGTCGACACAATATGGACGTAGCAGTTAAATTGATATAACTTTTTTATTTAAAAACCGATTGAGATAAAACAAACACAAAACGTTAAACAAAAAGGTTAAGCCTTTTCTGAGATTAGCGGTAACAAACGCACAGACAAAAATTCTAATAATCATTGTTTTCATAATTACGTTTATATGAATTAAAAGTTAAATTTAAATGTTTTTCTCAAATATCTTCCATGTACAGACAGCGATCAGTTACATTTTTATTACATGTATAGATTATTGAATTATTTTTATTATCCTTATTACTTAACTAAGTTTAGTAAACTTTATTCAATGTGGGTGAAGAGATATCAAATGTCACTTTTAACCCAATTGTTTCACATTTTTAGGTTTGTATCCAAAATCGTTGATAGAAATCGAGAAAAAACGCGCCGAAGCTGAACTGATCCGTGCTAAAGCAGAGAAGCATCGAGTGAGTGTAGCGGCCAAGAGTGCTGAGGCTATGCTACTGCAGGCAGAGGCCTTAAGGAAGATGTCCGAAGCCGCTTCGATCCAGGCCGACGCTATCATGCGGATAGCCATAGTGTTAGAGAATAGAGGACACAGAGATGATATACTATCAATATGAAAAGCCTTCATGGTTCATATTAATTTTTATGGTATAATTCTCCAGGTCTTCCCTGCGTTTTCGCCAAGGAACCATAAAGTGATGGATACCACTGGTCCTGGGAGGCCTAGAAAGTCTAAATATAAGGTATTTAATGCCCATAGGTAATTTAGTTTGCACAGTCACACTCAGCGAGCCTAGGGTTTCATATGCATTTCTTTTCTGACATCTTGTCAGTCCGAATTATTCATATATACAAAAGATTATGTAATACTCATTCAGTTTTTTAAGTAGCAGGGTTCTTCCAGGGCTTTCGTCCAAGCTCTAACAGCGTTATTCAAAATAATCTGACTTATTAAAGGGACATTAACCAAATCCATTCACGAAGTCCGAGGAAATTCAATTTATAAAACCCATAGTGGAGCCACCACATTATAGTTCTCTAAATACATTATGTTTCTAAAACACCACTAAATGTTTAGAATACCATGACATCAGTGAATGTCCTCCTGTTTCCTCCTGTTTGGTTGGAATGATTCTTTTTCCGGCCACATGCAAAAACACGCTAGTCTTGCAGTTGCGGAAAATAGTCCCCTACTACTAATTTAACTATTCCACCACCCATCTGAGTCTGAAGCCCACTACTTATGTTCTCAGGGCACTTAATCATAAGTAGAAAACTATAAAAACCGTCGAGTTACGAATTGAGCTTAATTTTTTTCCGCCATGGGCTGCACTGGCTCCTCTGTCTCTTGTCCACAAGGTATAACCCACTGCAATCCTTATCTTTTAATGGGCTTCTTAGGCTGGCATATAATTACCCAAGCACAGAAAGTTTGCCGATGGCTAAGTATACTACATAATACACATAATTAAAAAGTATGACCGCTCTGTTACTGGATTGATTGACTCATTTTTTTAATTAGGGAGGTAGAATGAGGATATATCTGGCGCCAATTTTAAATCGCCATATTAGTTCCATTCTAAAAAGGTCGAAAATGGATATAACAAACATGTTTTGTGATGTAGTGATACAGGGCTGGACAAAATGAAGAGTTACATTCTTTATGTAATGTAAATAAACCCTACAGTTTTTACCCTTTAGTTTTATGCATTTTAAAAAACTTCTTTGTGTCGATTTATGTAAATAATGAAGATATTTATAAAAAAAAAAATTATGAAATAGTCGATTTTTTTTTGCATATAATTTATTTAAACAAATCTGTATCCCCTCAACATAATCTATTTTGATGTCATAACTTTTGTTGTTGACTATATACTGTCAAAATCATCTCTCTGAAACAATTAAAAGGAATTATTAGTATATATATTTTATTCTATTCACTAGTGATTTTTTAAAGTATAGTTTTATATATATTACAATAAAAATAAAACTTCAGAAATCAAGTGTACAGAAGTGACCAAAAAATTTGTAATTTGCCTGAAACACATGCTCTGTGAGTTCTTAGAATAAACTGATACTAAGAACTCACATTGTGATTTTCACCCCAGCCCGCCGCGGTTGTGGCTTCAATCGAATACAGATATAAATGTAAAATATTGAATACATTTTCATCACACGTTTACGCTAGCGGGTAAAAATCAGTCTGTGAGCTTAAGAGTACTAGTAGCTAATGATGCTAGAAAATTCTAGAATGGTGGCCATGTACCAGACCACACACAATGGCTAGGCCTCAAATGAATTTGAGGGTTGTTTAGGTGTTTACTGGAGCTCACTGTATGATGGCAGCAAGGATTTTATACTTTTGAGGCGTCTAGGTGCAAAAAATTTTTATGTCAATTACCAAATAAACGGCATAAGAAGCAAATTCATTGCTCCCATCTTAAGTTTAAAAATAAATTATTTAAAATGTACATACCATATCATTATACTCCATAATGTGTTTTTTAACTGCAGATGAATCTACCCATGTTACAAAGTCTTCCAATGCTCTGGTGACTAGAAAAGATGGAGTCTTCACAACTTGGGCGCCAACTCTTACATGTCCTTGTTCTATGAACTTTGTTGCCTCTTTCAAATTCTCCGACATTTTATCTAAGACAAAAAAAAAGTACATGTATATCATTAATAATCCCATAATCTACTACTAGTATTTGCAGAGGTGAATAATAAAGGGCAGTAACACAAATTCTACTAATGCATATGTAGTCAGCATGGATTATCTAAGGCAAACTAGGCACATATCTGGAGATGCTAGTTATCACTTAGTCACGTTATCACTTCTTCATTTGGACGGGCAACTACTAACTCCTTTCCTACAAAAAGGCTGCCATTGTATGTGTAACTCTTTTGATAATTGAGTATAGATAATAAGGATCACTAAGTCAAGGTGAGGCCCTTTCTTGCCTCTTTATACTATGAACAAAAGTCAATAAAAAAAACTGACTATACGATTATCATTCATCACATCATCATCATATTAGTTATGACAATCTGCAGAGCACACATCACTCTTATAAATTGATCAAGCCATTTATTCTACAGGTCAGATTAGAATGGACATATATACATACATACATGTGTGCAAAAAACCTCCTTCTGGGTCAGTTTAGTAACAACTCAACCAAACAAACTCTCTGCAAGGGTAACACCATTAAAATAAATAGATATGCTCCCTGAATGTAGACTATCAAATTTAGTACACTATATTATGTTAATGATAAATATTTCTGTACTTACTTCTAACCATTACCACAGGCAGTCTGCGTCGACAAAAGGAGCTGGCAGACACATTTGAAGCAAGAGCTAAATCCCATCGAGTTGGTATCAACCCCATTTGGTACAATTTTTCTAATAGACGGGCACTTGATATTGTTCTTAAATTTGTTTCTGCGTCCAACTCCTTAATTTTATTTGCAATATTTCTAATATCTCTTGACAGCACATTGTACCTTTAAGAAATTTTTATTTACAAACAAATGAAGTAATTTTAATTAGATCAAATTGTATTTTCATTCATTCTATATACCAAAATACATCTTTACATTTTATTTTTCTCACAAAATATTAAAGATAAATAAAGATTCAATATAATCATAACAATACAATTCACAATAATAAATCTCAGGCCAGAAATTGATCATTATTGTACAATTAAACAATGGTTTAAGTATTTAGTTTTTTTTTATAGCATAAGGGGCAAACAAGCTGCAATTCGCCTAATATAAGTGATCACCGATGTCCATGAACATGCATTGCCAGCCTTTAAGGAAGGATTATGCTTACTTCTTGAAGCACCCTAAGTTACTTTGTAATTAAATGAATATATAATGTGTTTAAGCAGCTTACATGGTGTAATCTTCACGTTTTTGTATGTAGTACTTCTTCATCACTTTTACTTCACTTAAATTGTTGTCTACTTTCCATGATATAAAATCTACTTTTTTAAGTAACTTTTTTTCATGAAATTTCAGTGCACGTACCATTTTTATTTAATATAAAAAAATTCTATTCTATTAACATAAAAGTTATAAAATAAATAGAAGTAATACTCCACTAAAAATTTACAATCCTTATAGTTAAGACTTCCCTTCAGTTATGCACGTCTCTGTTCACATCAGAATATCACGATCATGAACGGTTTTCATCTATTATTTAGGTTGCTTTAATAGAGTAATAGAAAATTTGTTCACGCGATATATTTATATATGGGTTGTATCTGTTTTTGTCAATCATTTAAGGTTAGATGATTTTTGCAGAACGTAATTATAACAATAATGTCTGTTGAGCACGCTAAAAATGTTTTGCAAAAACTATAATAACAAACATGAACTCATTTCAAAACGAACACACGTCAAAGATATTATCAGAGTCCGAACAACGTTTTCAGGGCGAAAATTGGAACTACAACCGCGCCACATTGAAATCTCTCAACTCAAACTGTCACTGTCAAACGATTATCAGTGTTGCTAGCTTGCTGGCATACCAGTTAGTAATTTATATCAAATTACCCAATATAACAAATCATCATCATCTAAGGCTCTACAGCCGCAGGTGCGCCTGGGCCTGGTCAAGTAAATTTTTTCATGTAGGTCTACTTTGGGCTTTTTGTCGCCAGCTCTTGACGCCGATATTTTTTAGATCTCACTCGACGTCATCCAGCCATCTTATCTTCGGCCTACCCCTACAAATACACTGCCTTATTAAAAAGTTAAGGCATTTCGCTTCTACTGTAGAGTAAATGATTTAATTAAAACACTATAACGTTTGTGTAGTAAAAATGGATTCGTTTTTGGATTTTAAATCAGAAAACTTCTTGAATAATCTCGATTTTGGGCCTATTACATTTAATGAAAACGACGGTGGTGTGCCTGCGGTGTTGTTTTTTATGGAATAAGGTGGCAAACGAGCAAGCGGATCACCTGGTGTTAAGTGAGCGCTACCAATAGACATCCGCAACAAGCAAATGTATTGCAGATGCGTTGCCTACCTTTAATGGACAGAAGAAGGAGACAGGGAAAAGGATATTTCCCTTAAACCCCCTCCCCGTCCAATCCTCCTCCCGTTCCATCCAATCCTTATGAGGAAAGGGTGGGAAGGGGAAGAGGACTGAAATTAGGCCACCGGCACCTCACTCATCAGACGAAACGCAGAATTCTTCTACTTCACGCCTGTTTTCTTTGAAGTCATGGTATTTCACCGATCGAGCCGGCCCATTCGTGCAACAGATGTTGTTGCGAGCTCTACCACTGGTGAACTCAGTTCACAGGATGGAGGGCATATACAATCTTAATTATTCCCTACATATACAATATTAGTTTATCTATGATAGTCATTGATGGAGGGCAGTCCAAAATAGAGGTGGTCTAATATATTCGTATTGGGTATACATACCTACACGGCAGGGTTGTCAAGCTATGACATTATTCAATGGATGAATAGTCTTTGTACTTGTAGTACGTTTAATGGCGGATCATGACATCACCGTCTATCATTACGCTTACTCTTTCAGACATATTGAGCAAAGAGAATGTATTACTACCAAATACCACTTAAAAAAGATCAGATTTGACATTAAGTAATCTATATATAAAAATGAATTACATATTCTTTAGGCATGCCTATTCTCTAACGGCCGTTTTCAATAACCTATACATGCTGTAATCGTTAAGTGTGCACAGACGATTATTCCGTAAATATTATAGATATCAAAAAAACTTTAAACTGATATCGAAAGTACTTTACCTAATGAGTAAAATGACAATAATAACTTTTTAAAAATAAAACGGCTATATATATAGTCTGTTAGGTCGGTAGAAAATATGAATACAGATAATTTCGCATTGGTTGAGATTTGTTTCAAATATGGAATTATTTTCGATAACCAAGTGTAATTCACTTTTTATCCCGTTGTCTTGTTAAGTTCGTTTTTCCTTGTATGTCAGAAAATACGACGTTTATATTTGTATATTGGTTGAGATTTTACGTCAAAGTGACATAACTCTTTTGTTCGAAGCTAAGCCTCTTAGAACGTATTTATTACATTCTCTTTGCTCTTTGTTTTCTCTTTTTCCGAGATACGTGAAACTTTGTTAAATTGTTGTTATTTGTATTTTTGGCTAAATTGATATTGGAACCAGAAGCAATTGTGGAATATATGCAACAATTGACTTTATAGTTCTTTTCGTCTAACGTTAAAATGGTACATGATGAACATTGAACATGTAAAAAACTAAAATCCGGCGATCAATATAATACACTAATATAATATTGGATTGACATAACGCTGAAGAAAGTTTATTTAAAAATAACCTTTTAAATCTTATCGTAAAAATATAACAATAAAATGAGTTACAATTACAAAGAAGATGCCCTTGCTTTTGCCCAGTTTTTGCCAAACATGGTAAAGTTGAACGAATTACAAAAAATGACTGAAGATTTGGACGAAGAACTTGCTGAATCGCAAAAGATTATGAAAGAGATCAAAACTATGTTTGATGCCGCATCTCAAGTGAGCGATAAACAAGTCAATAATAACCAACTAAACAATAGTATGACACAGAGTACCTCTGAATTTCTGGAGGCAAGTGTTCCAAATTTACTGATGTCAGATATGAAGACAATTTCCCCAGAAAAGGTAGAGGAGAAAACTGAATGTATAATAGCCCATATGAAAAATTATGCTGAAAATCTCAGGAACAATGTAAGTTCGCCGGAATATGGCAACCGGAGAGAATTCGAAAATTTAGATTTAAAACAATATGCCGCAAATTTTGAACAACTCGCTAAAAGTTTGGCAAATATCAAGCTTAATAAAGATGTTGTGAGCAGCAGAAATCCAGACTTAGAAGCAAAGTTGACACAGTTGTGCGAAGATGTTCATTCATTTACTCAGGTATAGTTAAACTTGTCAATGCACATATGAGTCCTTTGTAATAATATCAGATATAACAATTATGTCTGAACAGTTTACCCAGGTTAATGTGTGATTATATCTTTTATCCCCCTTGAATGAAGTAAGTATCCCAAAAGTTAAGTGAATTTCAAAGGTAGATTATTAACATTGTATAAAATAATACAGAAACAATTATGTTGTAACAACAGGAGGCAAATTATTGATTTCCATGCACCTATATAGGGCAAAAGTCTTAAAATATATAAGAAATTGGCAATGCAATGTTATATAATAGTAATATTTGACACTAACTTTACATTTCTTTTCTAGATGGTTGAAACAAAGACTGCTATAAGTGAATGCAATAAAAATTGGACAGACATTCAACAAAGAACTGAACAAAGGAATGCTCTGTATTATAATGAGATCATCAACAAATTACTAAATGGTGTTAACGAAGTCACATATCTGTTGAAGAATAAACATTGAACATTCTAGAGATAAGCTGTCACAAAACCAGTGAAGGTTTTTAAAAAACTAAGAGCGAATTAAGTTGCGAGAGTACAGCACACATGTGGACTATGTTGCTACTAAATCAACATAAAATGTATACTGCCTTTTTTAAATTTAATAGAAATCTCCAATAATTACTAGAATATTGTATAATGATACATTTTATAGTAGTCTTCATTATTAGTATTTCAATAATACTAATAAGAAATTTAAATAATAAGCTTTTCATTATATTAAATTGATTAAATATTTTTTTAACAGTAGTAAATTCAATGAAAAAAAAATGAACCTGGAGTATTAATAGGAGTTTTACCACTCCTAAATACCTACAAATATTGCACTAAAATGAATGCTATCAAGTTTACTTTCATTAGATTCATAAATAATCAATGAAAACATGTTTACTTGTAAATGTGATTATTATAATACCCTTTTAAATGTTTACTACTATAAGTCATACCTAATATAATTGTATTTAAAAATCACCAACAGATACCTGGAGACACCAGAATAAGCTAGTTTATCTCCCATAAATATATATGTATATATATATAAAGGTTATGTGTATATATACACCCTGAAAGTCTTCAGATTGACCTAGCGAGTGTGAAGTTCGATAGAGAATGGATAAACATAATTAATGCTACAAGTGTGAAGCCGGGGAAAATCAATAGAAGTTTATAATATGCATATTTATCTTAATAATTTGACATTATGAAGAGACGGAAAGATATGAACACAAATTTAAAAATGTAGTAACATCAGTTTATTGGTACATGTTGCTAACGTAGTTAAGACTCATATATCTCTAATGTAAGAACTTATTGTTAGATATAGTATAAAACTAATTGTAATTATGTGTCTGTGAATAAATCAGGTGTTCTAAAAATATATTTTTTACTTGTTTATTTGTTAAGAAAAAAATAAATAAAAAAGGCATCCATTAAAACAAAATAGTAATTTCATATAAAATTATTTCGAAAATTAGAAAAATAATACACAACACAAACTAATTTAAACAATAATCCGAATGAAAATTAACAATAAGATAATGTAAATTTATATTATGCTGTCTGTACTTATGGTTTTGTCATTCTTGTCTCACATTATACTGAACCGTCAATAAGTCTTATTCTTTTACGAACAATATCGTCGTCTCTGTTATCACTGTGTTCGTCATTTATTTTCTGTTCCTCGTCGCTCTTAGTGGGCTTCTCATCTGCTTCCATAACTTTTAACCGAATGCCACAAACAACAGCTCCGTTCAAACATTTAATAGCCTCCTGAGCGGATTTAATGGAAGCATATTTTGCAAAACCAAATATTTTATTGGGAAATGTTGAGACATGAATGAGGTCCCCAAATCTACTAAATATATCTTTCAACACTGAGCTAGGTGGGGGCTGGGGCTTGCAAACTATGAAACATCTTTGAATCACCCTGCTATTGTTATTGGCCAAAGGTTGGGGCGGAGGAAGGGGAATGTTACAGTAATTTAAATCTTGTTCCTGCTCTTCTGTTAGTTCAGGTGTACAAGTGACGACTTTAATCAAGGTGGATGCTTGTGCTATGGCATCAGCTAGTTGCATTAGGTTTGGAGAGCCAGCATCAATAGCATTTTTAAAATTGTTAACTATGCTACTTAACTCTGCTGCTGCTTTATTAAGAGGGTTTTTATCGGGCCTGACTGTTAATATTTCTCCAGAAGGAAATTCAAAATTGTTAAGTCTCTCCACTGCAAATGCAGCTGCTTTCTCATCTTCATATGTGATGAGGGATTTGCACATACCATTATATGAATCTAAGTTATACTGGCAATGTTTCATCCCTGGTACAACATTAAACAGTTGCTCTATATACCGTTGAGGCACAGGGGGGCAACATTTAACATTCACTCGGTTGAAATCAAAAGGTTTAGGTAGTGTTAGCCCATTTAAATTTTCCCTCTTACCATCGTCCCTATGTTGGTACCGTTCTATATAGTTGTCCCTACATGGAGAATTACTTGAATGAAAGCTATCCGTCTCTAAACTATTCCTACTTCTTTTTAATTCATCTTTAGGGGTTGCAAACATAGGCCTGTACTTTCTATCACATTCTTCATAAGCTTTTGCTGCGTCAACAAAAGTTTTATATTGAACATATGCAAATCCCTTATTAGCTTCAGTAAATTTATCCCTCTGTAAATGAACTGACTCCACATTTCCAAAATTTGAAAAATGGTGTCTTATTTCAGTTTCAGTTGCTTCTCTGTGAACTTTTATAAATAGCCTTGTGTACCTGTCCTCACTGCTGCTGTTACCATCGTTTCTGTTTACAGCAACCATAACTTTAATGGGTTTTGTGTCATTTTTTAAAGTCTTGAGGTGCAGTTCTTGGATGGCTATAGCTGCTGAAGATGTTTTATTATATTTTATGTAAGCTACTCCTTTGGGCTCGCCCGAGTTGCGATCCCTAGGTATGTATATATCTTCGATGACACCGAATTGTTCAAAAGGGACTCTTAAGTCTTCTTCTCTGGTTTGCTTGCTACACACTACAAAAATTCTGGAATGAGGAGGTTTTTCCTCCCTTCGGTCATCATTGCGTACAGTTTGGTTCCAAGTACTCATTGTAATCCGTGCAGTTTTCAAGTGTGTCGAGTCAACAGTCAAGTCACGTCTACAAAGAACTTTCTTGTGCAATGGCTTAAACTTTTAATGGAGAACGTCAAGGTCAGTATCCTTTCAGTCCAATCGTCTTTTCAGTTATGTGATTGTAAATAAATTATTTTAAAGGCTACTTTCATCCAAGTTTGCAACATTGATAATACAATTTACATAAGTTACGTCAAAGTGATCAAAGAGTTGAGTTTATTATTTATGTATTGTTGCTTTACGTTACTTAGTTACATTGGCGTTCCATTTCACAGATTGTATATTATTTTATTTTATTACTGACATGACATTAAAATGATCAATAGTAGGATGGGATTGGATTGGAAGGCAACTACAACCATATTTTTTTTATTTAAGAAACAATTGAGATATATAATTAATTATTAAGTGTTTTCGACTACCGCATGTACGTTTATCCAACGCAACCTCACCTTTAAGGGAGAAATTGGCTCTTGGTATAGTACCCTGTCACATTTTGGAAATACCATTTGATTTTAAGTTGTGCACGGATACTGAAAAATCACTTATTTTTAAGATCTTCTTAACAATTTTACATTGACGGTGGTAGAGTCAGCTACAACATGTGTTGCACGAAAGGACCGTCTCGATCAGTGAAATACTACAAAACATAGGCCTGAACTAAAAGTATTTCTGCGATTCGTTAGACGAATAAGGTGCCGGAGGTCCAATTTCAGTCCTAATCCCTTTCCCATTCTTTCCTAATATGGAATGGATGGGTCGAGGAAGAGGGTCTACCTATAGTAGGTCTATGAAAGGTCATTTGCTTGTTGGATGCCTATGGGTATGGGTGGCGTCACTTAATATCAGGTGAACCACCTTCTCGTTTGCAATCAATTTCCACGAAAAAAACATCGTGTGTTTTTACACTCGCGTTTCCGAACGTCACTAAGCTATTGAACTGTCATCAGAATTTGATATACATAACAATACATCCTTCTTTTGTAAACACTGAGAACCATTTAATTGATTTCTAGAAACGTAAACCTGAGAAGAATGTAGTGTGTAACTGAGAGAAATAAAAGTGTGTCGTTTTTTCATGTGCATCGGGTCTTCGAATAATCGATTTATTTGTGTATCTCGTATATTACTTCGAGTTCAGTGAAAATGTTCCCAAACTACTTTACCGAAAATCTCTGATAATACGCAAGTACGTATATTATTGCAAAATGTATCCAGCTACGGAAAATTTCTTCATGCAATCAAGACAGAAGCTTTACAGAGGTGAAGAGTTTGAAGACGAGCTAAATGATTTGTTTAACAAGAAGTTCAAATTTCGCTTCAATAGTGAGTGGATGTTACCGGCTGCTGATTCCTGGTTTACCGATACCCCGTGGAAAGTAAAGAGCTTGGAATATTTGAAAAGTCGTTTGAACTTCCATAAGAGCCAGCTAAACGATTTTAGCATTGAGGAATGGAGTAGCCACACTCGCCGACGGAATCCCGCAGGAGAGGTTTGCTGGAAGCTAAGATGCTTAGTGAACCCCGAATTCCTCACCCAAGCCTGGACAAAGTTTTATGAATGTGCTTCAACATATAACATTGTGCCACCAGAGGCTGTCAGTGATAAGAAAATGGTATCGTTGCACCTGTGTGAAGCTCCAGGAGCATTCATCACTTCCTTGAACCATTACTTAAAACTGCATCATCAGGCTATTGATGTAATTTGTCTTTTTACATACTTCAATTAATATTTTATTGTTTAAATGATTTTATATTTGAAGACTACTTAGTCATTATACAGAAATTGTTTTTCAACTAATGTTATCTGAATTCTGCATCTGCTACATTCTGGTAATTCAACAATATATTAAAATAAAAAAAATATAAAATATAGCTTCAGAAAAAGCCATTGGCAGTCTGTAAATCAGCATTTGTAGATGAACCACCAAACCACTTGGTTATTATGACTTCTTTTTTAATAAACATTGCACATTTTATTCAGAGGTAGTTGGAGATACAAGTTTCTTTTTTATATATGTTTAATTTAAGTAGCATCAAATTCTATTCTATGCATTATATTCTCTTAAAATACTCTATAGAAATATTAAATAAAAAACTTATTTTAGTGGAAATGGGTGGCAAATACTCTGAATCCTTATTATGAAGGAAACTCTTCATCGAACATGATCAGTGATGACCGCTTTATGTTTCACACACTGGACAACTGGGACTTTGGTGTGGATAATACTGGCAACCTAATGGATTGGGAAAATTCTCAAGCTATAATCAAGAAGGCCAAGTCCTTGGGCAAAGTGAGTCACATTTTATTAATAACTTTACTTTTATAAAATAAATCTAAAGAAACAAAAGGATTGTATTATTTTGTTATTAACAAATTGATAATATACATCTGCTTTAAATGGATGCATGGATAATTTGAAATAAAATCTAATCATGTACCTCTGTGGTTTTTTTTTAAATTATAATATGAGGAAATACATTTTTTTGACAGTGAAGTGGTCTAGTGGACTTTAGACATAATATGAAAACTACACTAGTTTATATTAGTTGTATTCTGCATAGGAATAAGTTTTTACAGCATTAATTATGATTTATTTTTTAAAATTAAATACATTGTGGCTAAAAATTCCCTTATTGAGGAAACACATTATACTACATCTAAAGCAGGTGTGAATTACTGGTATGATTATTTGGCTCAAAAGTGTTTAAATGCTTAGGTTCTGCTTGTAACAGCGGATGGATCGATTGATTGCCTCCAGAAGCCTGATGCCCAAGAAGAAGTCACTTCACCGCTCCACTACTGTGAAATTATAACCGCAATACAAGCATTGAGCCCAGGTTTGGCTTATTATATATTTCACTTCTTTCAAGTTTATAGCCACTAATTGTATGATGATTGTAATAATTCATTTTTATTTTCAGGTGGAACATTAATATTCAAATTGTTCACTATTTTTGAACATTCCACTGTGAACCTTTTGTATCTGCTCAATCAGCTGTTCAAAGAAGTAAACATCTACAAGCCAATAACTTCCCGCCAAGGCAATTCTGAGGTATATGCTATCTGCCTGCAATACAAAGGTATTGATCTAAAACCATATATGTCAACCTTGCAGGGTGCATTTGGGACCGATCTCTATTCAAATAAATCACTATTCCCATTTGACAAAATACCCAATTCATTCCTAAAGCAAATTGAAGAATGCGCTTACTACTTCTGCTCTATTCAGTGCCAGGTTATAAACAATAACCTCCAGGCATATCTCATGCAGAAGAACATAGCTTTACACAGAGATATGAAAAAGATCAGGGCTCTTGTTGCTTCGGAATTCATTTGGAAATATGATCTCAAACCGATTGATAATGATCAGGAGCTTTTGAAGGGCACACTGCATGAGGAAAATAAAATAAATACAAATCCTCGATATCATCGCGGCTCTTACACCGAGCGGCAACTGTACACAAAGATGTCCCTTAAGGAAAAACATAAAAATTTAAATACTTTTCTACAAGCTGAGCTGCTTTCTAATCCAATGATCCACATCATTGAGCCAATTAAATGGATGACTGGAGAAGAGTCCTCAAAGATAAATATCATCTTCACTCATGGAAAACCTTTACAAAAAGTAAACAGTTCAAAGTTTATATTTGTCCCCATCTTCAAACTTTACCAACAGATTTTAGCTGAGGAGGAATTCAAAGAGATAATTCTCTACAGACCTGCTAAACCAAAGCTAAATCCTAGCCTTTTAGGGCCTGAACCATTTAAAATAATTTCACTGCCTGAATTCCAATACAGGGAGAGTTACAATGTTTATGAGAAAAATTGTTTTAAAACATTGCTTATTGGCCTCAATGACTTGTTGGATGGAGAATCAATTTTATTGCAAAATTATAACACATTGACCCATTTCAATGTTAGTATACTCTACATTCTATCAAAAGCATGTTTTGAAAAGACAGGGCTAACTTCTTGCGGAAATATCATTTTGAGCAAATTGACTAACAAAAATTCTTTAAAGTATATGGAGCTTATTAACGTTGAATGCAACAATGTACGAAAGGACGAGACGAAAGATGTTTTAAATTCCCTACCAGTCCAGGTGACTAATGCGGAGGATTTCTTCAGTAACATAGTCTTCTACAACAACACTTTCTATAGAAATAAATGCATCGAATACTTGGAGAAGATTAAACAATCTTTTTAAATGAATAAATATTTCTTATATTGTCTTTTCAATGTGTAGAGAGTATTTTTTGTAATTGCTTTTATTCTTGTAATAAAACATGTTATTGATGTCTTCTATCAATGTGTATTAAAGACTTTCTAAATGTTTGTTTGTGTTTTTCTATACTTTCTATTATAAATGCAAAGATGAAAACAGGTACCACGTATACTTAGTATTATATTAGATTTTCAATATCATAAAACACGGAGGAACGACTAGGAATTTTCGCAAAATAAAAACTAATGCGCGCGAATTTTCAATCAAGCCGCGTCTTTTGTTGACGTTTACTGTTGAACACTATGCCCAATTTCAATGCTTAAAAAAATAGCTAATAAGGTTGGCCGGGTCAGCTAGTTTAAAATAAAAGAAATTGACTGAAGAATGTGAACCATAAATAACATCTGCTAAAAGGAGGCCAGTTTAAAGTGTTAACCATTTTTTTTGATTTTATGACCTGGTAACATAGACCTTTAGGTCAAGTGTTAACCATAACGGTGTTAACCAAAGATAATAGATGGTAGATAGTAGTAGATATTTTATATGCTCTTTGGTAGATACGCTAAACTATTTTATTTTCTATTGAAATTTAAACGAACTGTCAGAATGTCTCAATTCAAAACAATTGCACGTAAACTAGTTTATTAATAATAAGCATATTTTTTAGAGAACCAAGTGTTAAAAGAACAAGAAACCTTTAAACATCGTAAATTTTATACTCAACACAAAATGAATATTAACGAAGGTATTATAAAGTTTTAATTTCTAACCTATACTTAACGTTTTGGCGGCTTTGTACATTTAGATTAGTTTTAATAGTTTAAAACAAACTACGGCCAATTGAGTTATATTATCTAACACAAACTATGTAATTGTACAACGCTGTTCTACAAATTATAATGTAACTGAAATAAAATTAAGAATCATAATGTTTTACACATATATTTGTTCAGTTGGAATTGAAATGTTGGAATATGGTAAAATTTATTAAGATAATATCTCAATTCAATTCAGGAAATACAATAGAAGATCTATGGACTCCATACAAGGAACTAGTATCTGTGGTGGAAGGATACCTGGCCCATGAGAGTGGGGGAGCTCCTTATGCAGTACACACATTTGAGTCAGTCCTGAGGAGGCACAAACAGACTTTCCTATCACTCTTAAAATATCCTGTAAGTAGATTTTAAAATCTTTTGTAATTAGGTGATAATTTTATTAACGTTTTTGAAAGTTTATATATATGAAATGTGTGTGGGTTTAAGTGTGTGAATTTAAAGCTATTTGGTTTCAACATAAGAGTGAGTGCATAGTCTACTTAATTATTTTATATAGAAAAGTTGGCAAATGTGTCAGTCCTCCCAATATTCAGTGATTCCTACATAAAAGGATCTGCAACAAGGTAATGAGTTGTAGATGCTTTGCCTATTTTTAAAGGAAAGGTAAGAAAATATGGATATTTCGTTTTTCTATCCATTTGAGTCAACCCCTTTTGTGCAACAGTTCTTGTTGTTGCAGGCTTTACCACTGTTAAATGTCATTTTAGTTATATTTATTTAGGGTGTAAATGACCTGGGTTTGCCTGGAAATTACATCCATAACAGCAGCAGCTCTACCATGCGAAGGTTAGCTTGGCCGGGGAAGTATTCCATCATCAACTAAATGTTATGCTTATCTTGTTAGTGTCATAAATAAAGCCTACTTTATGATGATATTAATAAATGTTATTTATTTTCTAATTGTTTTGTTACTTTACAGCCTAAAAATCCAACAAGCAGAGAAGAAATCAAAAGAGGTGTAACAGAAGGTGTCAATTTACCCAGTATTGGCAGGACTTTGTTGTCTAAGGAGCTTGTTGATGAGGCTATCATTATATCAGGTATTAATACATCATATTAAATATTATTGATATATATCAAAAATATAATATATGTTGGTTATAATTCTTTAAAATGTTGGGCATACTTCAATTATATCGGCAATATAATAATCGCTAACATAGTATAAGAAAGATAAAGAGGTGAGAAAGCTCAACAATAGTTCAAAAATAAATAAATAAGCAACAATAAGAAACCCTTGTAGCTCAAAAATAAAATTCAAAATTGAATACAAGAAAAATAAATGAAAAAAAGTTAGTCGAAACTGTTCCAAAGTCAAATAAGCATGTTGCTGACTCGTGTTGCATGTTGTTCACACAAACCTACAAGTTTTCCCCTATCAAACCCAAAATCTTGTAGAAGACATGAAGTTCATGAAGTCATGCTCAGTGGCAGATCTGCGATTGTCATTTGGGGGTCTTGACCTTCCTGAGGGTAGGTTTTAACAAGGTAGAAACAAAAAAACAACATTTTATATAGTTTAAATCAGAACAAATTAGTGTAATAATCACAAAAAAATGAATTGAAAAATGAATGTTTTTTTATTCAAAACAATTTTAAAATCTTTCTTTTGCTGGTATTAAGAGAACCAGTATATATGAGTAGATGTATGAATGTAGAAGAAGCAACAGAGTTGTGCCAGGAACATTGGAAATGGAATTTCATAAAATCTGTTTACCTAGGTTACAAGTGTGAGTTGCTTATTTATAACATTAATTTTTTATTTTAAAAGATAG
>JWHW01056456.1:0-13994 GCA_000931545.1 Papilio glaucus
AACAAACAAACTCTTACGCTTTATAATATTAGTATAGATATAGATATTTCTTGGTAAACATTAAAGATAAGCAAGTTTGCCAATTAAAATGACCATAAATCATTATAATGCGACGTTTCTAGCACAGCGCTGATAAGACGCGTCCGGTTTCAATGCGGCAACGATAAGGGAAAAACCTTCATTTTAATATAATTGCAGGCATTTATCATTACAATACTATATTGGTGATAAAACGGCACTGTATTAGGTAGTGCGGTGGCTGGGTATAAAAAGGCACCGCACTCGATTGAATTGTATCAATAACAGTCATGCATTTGACCAGGCTCGGTTAATTGTATGGTTGGCTATTGATATTCGTTAGATTTAAGCTTTAACAAATTTGCGTACAACATTTTAACCAAATCAAGATGAAACAATTTAGTCTTGGTCGTTCAATTGTTTCATTAACTCGTAGTTGATCGGGCATTGTTTCCGATTTAGTATTGTGGCACCCATTTTGCACATGAACGCCTTCGGGTAAATTTTGAAATTGGTGTCGCCGCAACGCTATTGAACGCGTAGTTGATTTGTCCAGCCTCTGACACTGAGCCTTGGTGTTAAGCTATTGTTCGATTTGGTTCTTGTGTTTTACGTGGTTCTCGTGATATGGACGGAATTTATTAATTCTGCGCCAAAATGTAGGATGAGAACCGACTTACGGTATTTCGAATACGTCTAGTTAATAAGGTGCGTCTAGTGTTTAAGTGTTGTGTATTGTAAAATATTAAATATTGTGACAAAATTTACTCATGTAAGTAAAAATTAATTTATAAACGTGTTAATTTGAGGTGCGTCTTACATATATGTTGCGTTTTACATATATACGTTTTAGTTTATAAGTTGCGTTTCATATGTACGTATATACGTTATAGTTTATAAGTTGCGTTTCATATATACGTTATAGTTTATAAGGTACGTTTTGTTTTAGTTTATAAGTTGCGTTTTTCGTATCTTCACAATTTTTAGATTTAAATTGCGTTTTTCGTAAATTGCGTATTAACAGTTTTTAGATATAAGTTTTTACATGGTATTAAGTATAAACCTGGTATACGATACTACATATTCGTATGGGTGTTTTGTTTTGTAGGGATTTTAATATGTGTTTTGTAGATGTATTACGTTTTACAATAATATTCTGATGTGTTTTGTAGGGCTCGGATTTTGTGTTGTGTAGGTAAATCCCAATTCCTTTCCTTCCCATCCTTTTTTTGATTTAAATAAATAAAACAAATTAAACGGAAAATGACGTATTTATTGAGTACAAAATAATCACTAAAGCTATATGTGTATGGATTGTACATGTCCAATATTATTTAAGGTAAAAATGATCTTTGATCATTATATGATTCCTACTTTGTTAAATTTGATCTATGATCATAATATGACACACTTTGTTAATACTTAAGCTCATCTAGTATATGAAAATTATCATGGCAATTTACCAATATCAACTATATCACCATTTTCTGTGACTTATACTTATACATTAATTATTTTACTCTTATGAATACTAATAATAACCAAAATTGAACTATTCTATCTAAATATACTGAATATAATTTCATAAAAAAACTATTCTATTTAAATAAAACAAAACTTACAAAACTATATAGGAATGTTTTTAAACGAAAAGATATAAAAACTACATAGGAATGTTTTTAAACAAAATGATATGTGTTTTATATTTCACAAATACATAATCTTTGGTATACGTTTAAAGAGAAATCTTCGACTTTTTAATTTTATTTTTATCCACACGCTTCATTTGATTAACGCACAATTTATTTGTGCGAATGTCTTGAATTTTTGAATTGTGTATAAATACATCAGCATGATCCAATTCTGGATGTATTCTTTGGTGCAAATTTATGTCCGACGCCGACAAAGTGACTCTGTTTCTATGCAGCGTAGCAAAATATGAAGTATTCATCACAACCAATAAATGGTTTTCGCAACTCTCCTTGAGTATCATCATTGCGTACGGCTGAATTCTATAATTGGATTCGTTTAATTTGTTCACAATTTTACGAGTTATTCGTTGAAACACAGACAATGGTGTGTAAAATGTTGTATGTCTGTGATAGTATTTAATGTATTTTAAGATTTTATCACTCACGTCCCTCTTTTTAGCGCCGTGAACACTTTTACATACCTTGTAAAATTTGATATTATTCAACTTTAATGCATACAAAATGGCATCGGCACTGATCGTCTTCTGCTTCTTGTAGTCTACATACATGATCGCCTTTTCCATAATTTGTTCGACAAATTGATACAACAAATTGTTTAGTACATCACAAACGTTTTTCGACATGCGTAATACACCAGCGGCTACGGCCATTTTTCTAAAACAATTGATGGATATTTTATCCTTAAGTTTAAAGCTTTTTCGAGGTACCTTAGTCGCATTAGTCGCTTAGTCGCTTAGTCAACATTGCGATTTATTAGCTGGAATTGTTTACTCTTAGACTTGGTAGTCTTTTGTAGTGGAACAATAGTGGTTTTTGGTGTTATCGACGACAAATTGTCACCAGATTGAGTCAAATCCAATGTTGTATTATGCGGTTGAGAAACTGCCGACACAACGGTGTTATTAGATGAATTGGATACTGTAGCCACATTATCATTGTTAATAGACACAAACACATTGCTCACTTGACTACATTCATCCATGTGAATAGCTTCGTTATTATTAGCCCCTTTACAACAAGTATTATTTTCGTCAATAATATCGGTACCGTTTTGCACTACACGACACTCGTCGTTATTTTCAATATCAGACGATGCTTCGGCAATACACGATGTTTTGGCAACACACGATGCTTCGGCTGCAACTGTAACACTTTTATCACAATTTTCTAAAACGGCACAATGGGTGTCATCGCATGTGGTCGGTACCGTATTATTACCAACCAAATCTTGTTGTGAATGGTCTTGTTGATCTTGAATGGTAAAATGTAACGACGACTGATTTTCTACAGCATTGTTACACAGCGCTTGTTGTTGATGCTCCGCAGATGACATTTTTGTGGCACCATCAATATTATCTTCAACACTGGTACCATTTTCTATAGCAACGTCAGTGCCGATACAATTTTCTGAAACGGCACAATGGGTATCATCGCAGGTGGTCGGTACCGTATTATTAATGACGTTTAACAATTCGTTGTTGGCTTCCACTACGTCGACTAATCTGGCCGGTGAAGTAAAGTTATAATTTGTAATTTTAAAAATATCACTGAAACTATTCATTTTAGGTTTATTTGAATTTGAAATACTATTTTCATAATTGTTCGATATGACAATAGCACTAGGTTCAACATTGTCCGACGCTCCGTAATTTACATCGACAGCGTTATCATCTAAAGTAATATTTTTAGCATCGATCGATTCGACGACTGTTGCAGCCGTTGAAGAGACAAACAATGGAGGCGTAGTACATTGAGTATCGTTTATATACTCGGAAAAATTAATAAAACCTTCGCTGTTTTGATTTAATGACAATTCTGTTACGTTAACGTTTTGTATACATTCATTTTCAAAAGCAACGGGTAACTTGAGTATCTCAGAGATGGTCTCGTTAGTGGGCAGAGTCAGCACATTCATGGCGTCTGTTTCAACAATTTGTGGTACATCGTCAGCTGCCGGCTCGTAATCGGCTATTGTTTTTGCTGCAATCTCATCGATTGTTGGATCAACAAACATTTCTTCAGTAAGTAAGGCCACATCGTCTATGATTGAGTTTACGGCCGCATCGTCTATGATTGAATTTACAGGGTTGACAACTTCCGCATCGTCTATGATTGAATTTACAGCGTTGACAACTTCGCTTATGTAATTTGAATTTATATCATCGTTTTGATAATTCATCTGAAACAATACACAAAAAATATAAATTTTAAACACACTACCCAAAAAATATGAATTTTACGACACATGTGATTCAGATGTGTATACAAAATTTATACAATTAAAGTACAATTGAGTAATTGTAAATAAAGTGCCGTATTCATTATTTATATGATCTTTATTAATGAATAAAATATACGGTTACATTGTTGCTTAAGATTATTACAAATACATGGTTGCTTGTAATATCACGCTTACATTGTTGCTAATGGATTTAATGTTTTACACAGAAAAATAATGACTAAATCATGAGTTATAACTAATGTATTTTTAATGACAAATATAATTACTTTTAAAATGTGTTTGTTAAATTCTCATACACTTTGAGGTTAACATTTTTCAGATATTCAATTTGTTGTGACAATTTCATAGTTTTTATGTGATTCACATTCAATAACCTATGTCGTTTCTGAATACGCAAAGATTTAAATAACGATTGCAATAAATTGTGAAAATCCCTATACATAGAATTACATTTATCAACATCAATACTGTTTCGCATAATGTGTGCCGTTTTAGTGGCGTTCATAGACGATGTGTGTACGCTGTGCAAACGAAATAGAAGCTACGTTGAGAAGGGTTTGTTTTGTCGAAAATGCGTTTTGTACGACAATGAACCTTTGTCATCGTTGTACGAATACAAAGAGTTAATGTCGTTTGTTGATACGATGAATAAATCTTTGGATCAAATGACACCGGTAGCAGTCGAATGTTGCACCAGTGAGCAGCAAACGTTGATCGATGAGCTCCAACACATTTTGGAAAGCACTCAATTGGATGAGCAATTTTTAAAAGTTTTGAAAGAGTATGGCACAATTTTGTGTAAATATAAATTTAAACATTTACTTGCATTGTGTTTTATCATTAAGTCAAAGTTTAAACAGATACCCGCAAAGATTATAATTAATGATTAAGCAGCCAAGGAGAATAATGATAGGAACGTTTTAACAGAATCAAAGAACATTCGAAACAATATAACTTGGTGTATTTGAATAAGTTTATGAACGCCGTCGATCACAGTGAAATCGATGGTGCTTTGGAGTTTTTGTACAACGAAAGTACCACATCGTCGAAATGTAATACAAATAATATTTGGACATCTATGCTGCAAGGTTTTAATGTTATACATAACCCTTTCGTGTACGAGGAGTACATTAAAACATACGATGACAATGACAAGTTTTATTCAGAGAAAATGCGAAAAACTTTGACCAATCTTAACGCGATGGTTCTCGATACGGACGCCGTTAATCAACTCATGTTGAATAATCGCAATTGTGGTTACATGATGCGATGTAAACTGACCAATAACGGTGTGATGTTATCCGTTAACGGCGGTGTTTTTAGGGAACTGATGAAGCCGTATCATCCTTTTATCGCTGAGCCAGCTTTAGAAAATATAGAACAATCGCCAATAATTATGAACAGATACGGTTTACGTACGTCCGCAACGGGTGAACAGTTGATCGGCGATGGCAGAGTGTGGAAACGATACAGCATTAAGAGATCTCTGAAAGTGTCTCACGTTATAAATTGCATGGGTATAGATCGTACCGAAAAGTTAAATAGTAACATTCCCATTAAGAAATAAAATGTGTATATTTAATAAATGAAATATGTATTAAACTGTTTCTCTTGTATGTTGTTTTTTAATATTAAATAATACGTCTACATTTAGCACTTATGAAATGAGTTTATTTTTGGTGTAATATAATGTAATTTTTAAATTCAATAAACTAATAAAATTTATTTTTATATACGAGTAAAGTCATTTGTTGAGTAAACTCGATTTGATACATTAGATTGGTCCAGGTATATAATGGTTATGGAAATAGATTTTACGATGCGAAAATGTTGAACAAAAACAACATAAACATGTTTCATTCAATTGCAAACAAATGGTTGTATTTTGGCAAAACGTTTACGTTCAATTTTAATCAAGTTTTATACGGTTACAAGTATATGTTGCACGCGTTGCATTATAAAAAAAATAATGTAATAGTTGAACAAATTTTAGACGGCATAAAAGACGTCGAATACACAGGCAAATTAATATTTACAGATGATTATGTCGATCGATTGTTAAATTCTATGTTGTATCCGTTGGTGCCGTTGCATTTGTTGAATAAAAATGTACATTTATACAAATTCACCGATTATTTTCGCAACGAAACCGTCATTGATTACGTCTACAATATACCGATACATTTAAGTTTGAACGAAGTAGACGACGCATTATCTACAAACAATCAAAGAACCGTATTAATATACGAATTAAGGGAATGTACAAAACGTATTGAAGAATTTACATTTTCATTGTACGGCGTCACACACCCTCCGAAATTTAATCATCGCGTCAAACGAATAAACATTTACATTTGCAAAAATCACGAAGATTTCGTATATTCGACAAATCTGTACAACAGACCTAATACGGCTGGCGGTGTTACGTACATGGAATACGATGCCATCACCGTGTTTGTCTATTACAAAAATTCAATGATAATTCCGCACAATTTTAGGCACGAATTCATCCATTTAACCGATTTCAGTAACGTTCAACCGGACTGGTATACTGGAGGTATGGCCACTTATTTAACCACCAGAGAGGGTGAATGTTACGAAAATATGTTGTCCTATGATAAAAACTTGATAAACGATAAATATAGAAATATGAAACAATGTAGTTATTCGGACATAGAATGTGTATACTCTTTCGGTGCATTGGTTACACACTATCTGTTGTTGAACGATCGCGAACACCTCAAAGACATCATTCACAATGGAACACGTTTGTATATTCATAATATGAATAATTTTCATAAATTTGCAAAAAAATCTTTGACAACTTGTAAACGTTCAAACAAAATGGATTTCGATTACCAGTTGCATTATCGTAAATATTATCCGCATTCCTTTAATATTGATTGTCCTTACGGCGTATACGAACATGTGGACAATGAGAGTGTACACATCGATAGATATGGAAGATTGGAAATTTCTGACTTACAAAACAATACGACCACAATAATAGACGACAACGAATATCGTACAAAGGACTTTTATCGCAACATTGCATTTGCATTTTTCACTAAAATGGCATGTCGTAATATAAAGGTATCATCGTGTATGGTAGATTATTTTCGTGATATGACAACAACACCGACCATATATGTGCAACAACTAAAACTAGCAAAGTGTCAGCGACAAACGATATTTTAAAGCGTGCGTATAATTTCATCGCTAAAAAATTCAACATTCCTTATGATTTGGACAAAATGTCTGCAAGATTTTCGGATTTAATAGACAACAAAATCGATCTACCTTTGGCCTTACAGTTGTCGGACTCCGCGTTGAATATGAACAATTTTATGGAAAACTTTTTAAACAGTAATAATGATAAATGCGAAGAAATAATTCGTGCACTACGTACCTATACAAAAGAGACCCTTTCGAGTGTGCGTTTCAATTCAATAGGCGATACATTTTATCACGTTTTAGCAAAATCAAATATATGGATAGATCAATATCCAACAATGTTGCACAATTTTATGAACGAAACCGTCGAAAATATAATCAATCGTACAATGAAAGATAGAAAATTAATTAAATGTCACACTAAACATTTGAACACCATCGATCTAGATATCGATGATTTAACCACTACTACGGAGACCACACCAGTTTCGACAACCGTTGAGGCGGATCAACAAAATATCAAGAATAATAAAGAAGATGGTGATTTGTATAATGATCGATTTAAAATTGAAAAAGGTTTATTGTTATATTTGAGTAAGTTTATTAAATTAACTAGTACACATTGATTCTATTGAAATGTATTTAAAAAAACAATTGTACGATGTGTGTTGACATTCTAATATTTTAATTTTTCCTTTATTATTTACATACTAATGTTACTAACAAACATCATAAAAAATTAATCATTCGCGTGCATACGATCCAAGTATTCATTGGCTTCTCTTGTGCGTTCCCTTTCATAAGCTTCTGTGTCAAATTTTTTGCCATATTTTTCAATTAGACCCCTTTGTAATTGTAAAAACTTACGTTGAACAACCGGATTGCGGTGATTGAAATACGGACGAATATTAGATGTTGTATTGGTATTATTGTTTAATTGTTGTTGCTGTCTTTCGTGTACATCATTCTCCATTATTAGTAATACGTTTATTAAGGATTTAATCTCAATATACGCTATAATATTACATTGAACTTTAAATTCAATAAATCATTAGTTGATAAACGATTCTTGATTTTGTTCTTTGTAATTACATCAACGTCCTCGTTAATGTGTATATATTTTGTAAAGAGATAATTTAAAGCGTCCAAAATTGTGAATTTGTTCTTTAAACTTTGAAGTTCATCAATCTTATACGATTCTTTTAATATACGTCTCGCGGTATTCTTGAACGACGTTACCATATCGAAAAGGGAACCGTCTAAACAAACATAATTAAAGTTATCCTGATCGTAAGTCCACCTGGTGGCTGTAGTGGTGCCGACGGGACAATCGAATTGAGTGTCTGTTATAACATACACATTATCATTAGTCGCTATTATATACCACTCGAAGGGTTTTACGATAATTAAACGATTACAATACGTGTCCGTTGATTTATCGTAAATCTCAAAATAGGTCGGTTCGAATTCAGTTTCACGTGTGGCGTCATCTATAACGGGAGCTATTTTTTTAGTTAATCTCCTATTGTACATAGTGAATAACATAAACGCAATAAACAACACCGTAAATATCAGTAAAACATCAGTCGCCATGAAACGGTCCGCTCGAGATCCTCCAACATTATCCACGAGCAAAAAGATTATACGCAAAGAGGCTGTTGAAGCCACGGAAATTGTTTACAAGAAACCTTTACAAAATTTGTGTCGCAATTATAATGCTGCTCAATGTGCGGCGATTCTCGACGAGCAAAACAAATTCATCACCGAAAATTGTGTAAATAAATCGGAGGCCGGTGTCGTGGTCAAAGATTGCATCAACGGAACCTTTCATCGAATTCGAGGGCTTTCATTCAAAGATTTATGTGAGAATTTCTCATCCACCGGACATGCATTATGCATCAGCATGGATAATAATTATTATTTCAAAATATGTCTGGATTTTGATATTAAGAAAGAGTGCGAAGGTGTAGATTTGTCGGGTGCACCGTTAAAAATGTTCAGAGACAATTTAATTGAATGCCTGTTGACACATCTATCGGAATATTTTGTCGAATTTAATAGAAAATGGTTAGAGTCCGATGGAAATTTAGTCATAATGACAAATCGTGCCAATCTACACGTGTACATTAATATAAATGTCAGTATAACGGTGTACAATTTTATCGTCGACACGTTGACATTGCACATGGCAGACTTTTTAAAGAACTATAAACTGGACAAAGTGTGTTCATTGCCGTTACCCTATTCTGCGAAACGTGACTATGAGCCGTATGCATTATCTTATCCAGCATTATTAGAAAATATTTCCGACGATTTTGTATTCCAAGAATATGCAGAGTTTTACGATTATGAAATTTACACACAGACCGTCAATATACCTAATGGTAATATAAAACGACACATTATCAGTTACGAAGCAAAACCTCTTTGTTCCAACAATAAATTTTCCACTAACTATTCAACGATGATTCACGTGATAATACCTAGTTCTTCGCGTATAAAGATGCGAAACAAAGAGCCACACATTATATCTTCATTGTGTAAAATGTCTCTGAAACGTTTAACTAGCGGATCATCTTCCTATCAATTGACCAATTATATTGTCGGTGTAAGAAATGCCAAAAAGTCCATATATAATGTACAATATATCGGCGATCAACTTTCGCAAAATACTCAATGCGATTTTATTAAACAAGCATTGTCGCCGTTATGCGAATACATAGCTGAACGCGTTTATTCATGCGATTCCACCGATCCTAACAATACAGATTTAGGTTATTTAATAAATATGATTGAACGATACGAATCTTGGTCGATATACATTATATTTATATCGCTAATCATGGTACACAGACAGATAAATAATATATCTGATGTAAATCAATTCAAGAATTACACATTGGAATTGTTAAACGTGTACATAACTAATGATTACGTAAAGCATTGTATTAATTGTATGTTGAAATACAACATTATGCTGGAATTGAATAAGTGTTTTTCACACAATTACGAGGAATTATTGGATTATATTATATTGCAATGTAATTTTATAAACAATAACAATGGTACTACCACCAATAAAGGTGTTGACAATGGCGCCGTTAAAAATGACTATACAGATATAGTAATCGATTACGTCGACATGTTGGGTATCGATGATCCTACTCAGAGATTTGTGGAAACTATAAAATTGGTTTGTATGCCTTTGAAGACGTCTCATTTGGATGATTTGTACATTTACAACGTAAATACCCATACATATTGTACTACACCGAATTTAGTGAATAATCCGATTGTTCGTGAAATTATGACAAAGTTTGACATTAAAAATTCTTCGGTGCGAAACAATGTGTGTGATAAAATTACAAACAGAACGCAAATCAATAATGTCAGATTCAACGAATACACACATTTTATAAACACGTCAAAAGGAATATTTTATACAATCACCGGCACTTACATATCTAAAACACCATTTCTCTACTTTAACATTGAAAGAAACTTTTGCACTACCTATATAGAGGCTACGGGTAATCAAATCGACGATATGAATTTGATCAATTCTGAAATTGTAAAAACCTACGAAGATGATATTGAATTTTTAAAAGTGTACATTGAGGATCAACGCAAATTGTTCTATTTAATACACATGATACCGGGTTTGTTGACACTTAATAATCTCATTTATTCGCACGACAACGCCGAGGTGATGTTTATGTGTATATACAAAATAATCGCCGACGACGAAGTCAACGATGAGCACGATTATTACATGTATCCTGTGTATGAAAACATTTTGGACTATTCCGCATGCTTGGCGAAGACTATACGTGTTCTTACGATGAATCGATTACATGAAATTTCATATTTTACATTAAAACAAGACTATGAGGCGTGCGATGACAATAGCGTGATCAATTTGGACGACGAAGATGTAGACGACAGCGTGGTGTTTAATTTGTCGTGTGTGTTGTTTATGCTTTTGAAGCATAACGTTAACGCAAAAGTAAAACACTATCGATCCGATCAAGAATTGGGTAGATGCGATGAAAAGTTAAAAACAAGACTACTCAACAAACTGGACACAACGAATGCAAAAATTTTGTGTAATCATTTTGCCAAAATGGACTCCTCTATGTGCAATTACAGACATGTCGAACAAAGATGGAAATACGTGTGGCAATATGTTTTCGATTATGACATGTCCCTAAAATATCTACCTATTTGTTGTTTTCTGTCTGAAACGTTCAACTATGACAGCGGACTCGTCGAGGAATATTTCAATCAACATTGCACCATATACCAACCATGCGGTGTACAAAAACGAATGAACGTATACTATGGGCCCTCTCGTACCGGCAAATCGACAGGTTTACAAATAATCAGCGAGATATGTGGCGATTCGAGTACTTACAAAACGAACAAAGACTCCGTTAAAGGTGGACCCAATTCGATACATATGAAAACTAATTATTTGAGTATAATCAACGAAATTAGCTACATCAGTCCAACACTTTTGAAAACGATGACAGGAGATGATAGTACAAACGATGAACGTCCCCGTTACTCGAACAAGATTCCGATGTTGAGCTGCAGCAGCATGTTAATAGCGGCGTGTAACGATCTGCCCCGTATGAAAAATCCTGACGAAGCGATACGTTCTAGATTGGTAATTTATCCATTCTTGAATTCGGCAGTGGATACGTTTGATAAAGAAGACGCCAATTGTCTGCTAGTGATCGCAGAGAAAAAGGTGTATTCTAAAAAGTTTAATATTCACAAAATGGCAGTACAGCTTTCGAATCTTTTGTATTCGTGGCATCGATATCGTAAGAATGAAAACGGTATCGCGCCATTAAAAGTCACCTCGTCTCAATGTTTACGCCTGATTGATGACTTTTTGTGTTTCAACAATTGGGTGTATAAAGTGTGTAGACTTAGCGATATTTTGATCTCACCACAATTGTCGATTACGATGGACAATCTGATGGAACATGTGGAAGATGCGGTTCAAAAATATGGAGCCAGTCACGGTTCCCACTATACTATAGATAAATTTATTTATGAATTTAAATCACTTTTTAAGGGTTACTATGAACCGAATTTGAAAAAGTACAAAGGTATCGGTGTATGTAAAGATGTCGAAGCTTTAGAAGTTAACTCACGCACCAGGAACAGAAATGAACTGTACGAATTGGTGCAAATCGTCGACGACGAGGAATCGTTTACAAATTTGAGATCATTCAAATACGACATGCTCAACAAGGGAATCAATCCCGAACATATTCACGATTTTATACAAGAGAAAAAGAAAACTTATTTATATTTAAATAAGAGTAATTTATTAGATTAGGCGTCAAAAGCATTATCAATGATTCCAACTGGTATGCTATATCCATCACGGAGACCGTTTCGCAAAATATAAAATCTCTCAAACCGAGTTTCATATTAGTTAATATGTCCAATGATGTACGCACACGATTTGAGCCTATCACCGGTGAATCGTTTAACCCGTCATACCAATTGACAAACATCACTACGAATGGAAATATTTCTGATTGCGGTAACATACCACCACTAGGGGTTTCTGTGTTTGTGTAGAAATTCTGTAAAGTTTGCAATTTTCTATCGAATACGTCATTTTCTAAGTAAATTTTAATAAAATGAATCTTTATTTCTACGCTATGAATAAACTTTGTAATATTGTACTACTGAGATAAGGTTTAATCGCATTACGTTATTAGTTCAAGTTGTCCGTAACAATAATAGAATATATGCATTGTGTTACATTTATCAATACATGGTTGGTAAAGTACGACGTCTTCGTAGTTAATTTTATTAATAAATAACAGTTTGAATTTACACATTTGATCCAACATCAACCATCGAATAAACGTCCAGTCCACCGAGGATCGTAGACTTTTTATAATTTTCACAATGTCCCGTGGAGACGAAGCTATTTCTTTTAATGTGAATAAATTCACACGGGTGAGCCGGATTATATATTTGATGCATTGCTCCATCGTAAAATCGGGAAACAATTTTAGTATGGTTAATATTTTGTAACAATTTATGCACACTGAATTTTTATAGTAATTAAATGAGGCATCACCAAAGTCGAAATTTACCGATTTTACGATATTTCTATAGCACGGATCAATAGGTCGTTGTATGTTCAAATTTATCGTTGAATCTAGGGGTCGTTTAACGTGCCATATAATAGGATCGCGCGGCACGTTGTGTAATTCGTTTCTCATAAACTCGTTTAATTGTTCAACCGTTAACGAGGTGGTGTATAATTCATCGATGCGTATGCATGCGCTCGATGTTGTCGTAGTCATTTTATATAAATATAACTAGTTAACAGAAAATATGATGTATGTGTAAAATTTAAATAAACGCCTTTGTTTCTTTTCCGGTTTAAATATGTAGGATGGTTGAATTCCACACATTACGTATTTAATTTCAAGCAAGTTTACAAACCATTTAACACAACCCAATCGCCAGTAATAATCGCTGGGATCCATTAGTGTAGTGGGTTAAATTTCCACCCATTTTATTTCTCCCAATCGACATAGTATTGCGAAATACATCTTAAACAGGCGTGTCTATTACGTCGTAAGTTTAATATACGTGTCAAGTATATTAAACTTACGACGTAATATCAAAGGTGTAGTAGTAAAAGGTTAGTATAATCAAAGGTTTAATGTAGCTTTCATTTTTTTCATAATGATACCTACAGATAGCGACATATTAATGTCCTATGCGAGCGTAGTATTCGCTCACGTACACACATATAAGATCAACCAACTCCAAATTATCCAAAACCGCTTCCTTCGTAAAGCTGC
>JWHW01056456.1:14440-26955 GCA_000931545.1 Papilio glaucus
GGCGAGGGAGACGCGCGCACGGCTTCAGAACGAAGTGCGCGCGCGTCTTGCTGCAGAGGCACAGGCACAGGTAATGGCAAAAAATATACGAGGCAAGAGAATGCTGTGATCACTGTTTGCTTCGAAGAAGCGTCCTTAGACATAACTCCAAAGATTGTTTTGAGGATTGTCTCCTACAGGTAATCGTATATATTTCAAGAGCCCTACAATTCAATGAATTGACATATAAATGTGTCAGGCCCATATTAAATGTCAATTCATTAGTTTCAATATTCCCGTCTAGATACTTACTTATTTTTACTTTATATATTCTTATATTAACTAATTTATGAATATTTTCCAGGAATTAGCAGAACTAGCCAAGAAAGATAATAAGAAGTTGGAAGAGTTGAAAAACGCACAAGCAGAACTTGAAAGACTTTTACAAGAGGAAACACAGGCTAAGAGGGACGAAGAGATAGTCAGAGCGTTACAAGCAAGGTGAGTCTTGAAAGGGATGTAGTGTATGAAATTAGTGGGGCCTTATCGAAGGCGTATCGATTATCTTCAGATGGCGATAGAGATTGATACAAGACATTTAAGAAATTAATTACACCTCTATGATAAATTAATTACCATTCAAAGTTTCATTCTATACATATGTTTTGCAGAGTTCTAACAGAAGAATGGGAAAAAAGAGAAGAACTAGAACGTCTTCAAGAAGAACAGAACAGAATGTTAGAAGAGGAAAGACTTAAGAGAAAACAGTTCGAAATGCTTCAGGCTGAGAAAGAAGCACAATTCAAAGGTATTAACACAATACGAACATTTGATCTAAAAATAACATAAGTGTCATACCGCAAATGTTTCGGTAGTTAGTTCTTATACTTTCAAACAACTTAGGAAACTTTCAAGTCGCACAGTGCTGGAGAATTGTTATAAATAAATATTAACGTGTTCTATCGCGGTCAGACTTTTCAATAAAAAAAGGAAATGAGCGTAAACAGCCATCTCATCCTCCTTTCAGTCGAAAAACATTCCGTACAAACCCGCTGAAATTCATATTTTCCATTTTATATATATTATATACCAAACTAAAAGATTATCATTGTTTCATCTATATAGAGTCAATTGTGATATCATATTCAAATGTTTGACAAACTGGGCAAATTAGTTATAGGCTTTCATAAAAATAATTTTACTAACGAAAAATTATCGCTCAATGATGCATCAGAGGCAGAAAGAAGACTTAAGGAGTTGGAAGAAGAGAAACAGCGACTTGACGCAGAACTGAAGGCGGCGCAGGAGAAGATATCCCAGACTGAGCACAACGCACAAGCACTGCATGTACAACTAAGGGTAAAATATTTTACATGTGTATTCTTTTTTACTAAAATGATCATTCGAATAATAAATGGTAAAGGTATAAAGCTACAATGTCTCATGATGTACTTATACACTATATTCTGTTAAAGTAAAAATTGACCCTAATTGCTAACGTTTTTCGTTACCCAATAGACATTCAAGTAGGGCAACAAGTGAGCGACAGTAAACTAAAACGGCAAAGCCTTGCACTAAGCTTAATTTAAAACGTGTATTAAGGTCACTACTTGTGCACGCGGGCTATGCGAGTGGCGCTTCAAGGCAAACCGAGACCGTGCACAAAAATAATAATGTCTTGTTAACTCAGAAATATTTAATTTATTCAATGATGTACCTTTTTCAGGATCATCCAATATTCCGCAACGGGGAAAGAGCTCGCAGGGCGATATCGTTTGTGCCCACAACCAAAAGTTCCTCCGACACGCTCATAGACGTCAAAGCTATAAGACATCTCAAAGTCCTCGACGACGACGATTAATTATGATTAAAATATATACAACCAGTGCACAACACTCGATGATGAGAATGCGAAATAATATGATAACGAACGTTAATACTAAAATAAATAATATTTATCAAAAAAAGAATATGAAACACAACAAATACTGTTTCAGAACTTAAATCATCTTAAATATTAGAAAAAAAGATATCCTGTATAATTTCTGCGCGTTGGTGAAGACATACGCCATTGGAAAGTGAGAATATATGACATCCTGACAGTTACAATGATGACCATGTAAGGACAACAGGAAGGAACTGGATGTAGGAAAGTGAAAATTCATATTTTGAAAGGCATAGAGGAAAGATAACATCTAGCAAAGTATGATTGAAAAAATAGAACATTACTAAATAATTAAATCAATTATAAGATCAAGTTACATTTTTACAAGTTTTTAACTTCGAATTCGAATTTTCTCGAAATCTGATTCAACCTCTTGAAAATCAAATTCGGACATTTTAAATTGTCATGGAAAAATTCGATTTGCAAATCTGAATTTTTAAATATATAAACGACTTCATATTTTTCAACGATGCTTGCACAAAAGTTGCCTTTTAGACGCTTTACATATTTATACTTAATGCATATTTATATTAACACAGTCAATAAACCGATAAATATATTTTTGTGAATCAAACAAGTTTTTAGAAAGGAAGTTACTATTGTATTAAATAAAATATAAAATTTCAATATTCGAATTTCATTACAAATCACTTTTTCCCCTTCTTCTCTTCTGCTGCTTGGATCTTCTTGAGAAGTTTCTTGAGCTGAAAATAACATGATTTAGGAATTGGATCAGATGAGGATAAAATAATGACGTGGGAATAATAGAAAAAGGGAAAACGTGGATTAAGGATTTTTAATTCTTCTTTTTTCCTTTTTTAGTTCTTCCTTTCAACTGTGAAAAGTATTGGCTTTTTAAATTATACACACATTAAAAGGCGCGTAAAAGATGGAGGGATGTGCAGCGAGCAATCTTGTAGGCTGAACTAGGAGCAAATCTGTTTGAGACAATATCTTTTGTAATACCGGGTATTATCGTATCTAGCGTAAATATATTAAGCAAAAAGTCTTACCTTCTTCTTCTCGGCTCGATTCGCCAACACCTCCCTCCACGCGTTCTGTATAACTCTAGCCGCGTGCTCTTGAAGGAACTTTTGCATCTTCTGAGTCATCTCTTCGTGGTACTCCGCCTCTCTTTCTTCCATCAGCGGTATATATTCCTTGTCCTGCTCTGCTATTTTCGCCTGGACAATAACAACTTTATATAACATGCAATCTAAGAATTTAAAACAGCCATATGTTGCTTTTTATATTTATTTTGCTATTCAAAGGAAAGAGAAAGGTACTACATAGATTTGCAATTAATTGTTCTAACGTTGCAACTGTTGAAAAGAAACAACAACAATTCTATAGCACTTGTATTAGTGGTCTGGCAAATATTATATGGAGGAAGGTACGAAACAGTTATCTAATCATTTTAATACAGACCTCCAGATCCTCACATTTCTTCACTTCCCCGTCATACTTCTCGGTGAACTCATCAAGCTCCACCTGCTTGTCCGCCATTTCCACGTCGTACTTTTGCAACCATGACAGCAATTGTGTCTCAACTTTGAGTCTAAGGACCATACAAAATTAGCCATACAGTACCTCACACTTGTTATAGAATAAATTGAATTACATAATTCTACGCACCTTCGCGCTCTCAGATTCTTCTCTTCGAGAAGATGTACCTTCAGAAGATTTTCATAAACCTCTTTACTCTCCGCTTCTTCTTCTTTAAGCATCTCACTCTTAATTAAGTGCGCTCGTGTAGCCAAAACCATCTGTCGCTCGGAATCGAGACTGGAAAAATATTTTTTTTAAACTGGATGTGGAACAAAATTTGATTATGTTTAATACATATTCAAGTCGAATTCAGCACGATTATGGTATATGAATGGTGCATAAGAAAAACAGTATGCTCACATCTTCTTTTGAAGTTTGATAGAGGCCTCCTGGTTCTGCGCAGCGAGGTCGGCCTCCAGGCTGGCGATCACCTCGGCCTTGTGCTTCATCGTCTTTTCGAAGCTCTCCGACTCTTCTTTTAATGTTTTTGTGTATTCTGGATTACAAATAAAATAAAGCAACTTATTTATAGATTTCGTTTTTATCAATTTAGGGCTATTCAAAAGTGTATGTACTCAAAGCGTATGTATAATATAATTTAGAATCTGTACGTCACCTTCAATTTTATTAGTAAGTTTGGTATTTGACGCCTCCAACTTCCTGGTCTTTAGCTTCATAGCCAATTCCTCAGCGGCGGTCGTCTCCATTTGCTTCACCATAAGCTCGCGAAAATGCTCAAGAGCCAAAAGATATTTCAAGCCTGGTGTTTCTGGTTTACCCTATGAAAGTTCGCATACAAGTAAATCATGAGAGTGGATTTTCCTGTAAAACGACACTTTCCACAATAATATAGCCGAAGTAATGTAGCTTTGCAATGGTTAAAGGATTATTATTGAAATAGGTTTAGTAGTTTCTGATTGTATCCATAACAAACGAGTTTTTGCTCTTTGTAATTATAGCTACGTAACTATTTCTGTACTTTATGCATTGTTGGTAAATTGTTTAACGTAATAATGTATAATACCAGTGTGAATCGACCATTTTCAAAGGGTTTACCTTCGTATCGATCTAACATCATAGAAATGAAATTTCAATCAACGAAAGTTCTAGCAGTTTATGCAACTCTTTTATAAAAGACCAAACAATATAAACTTTCCTACGTACAATTTTTAAAGATGCTTACTTCTTTTGTTGCATGTTCTTTCATCTGTAATAAATAATAAATCAATATTTTATTTCGTATAACAGTGTTCATAATATCAATTGTAGAATAGGCATAGGAAAAAAATGTGGAAATTGTTACCTCATCTATCATTTCGTTTACTACGGGCTTCAGTGCTGGATAGCTGTTCATTATATAGAGTAAAAGGCCCAATTCTGGATTCAAACGATTCTTCAACGATACATCACCCTGCGCAGTAAATAAACTCTTTATTGAAAGTTGTGTCAAATTTTCCATGTTGCTGTGTAAAGAACAGGTTTATCTCGCGTGTTTTCCAAAATTAACAAGTTCTTAGTTCTTATTCACCTACAAAGGTCATACATTCAGAAATCATTTAAAATCTGTCGTGTCCCATTATTCTGTGGAAAAGTCACTCAATGTACTTCACTCAAATATATTAACATAGTAGAACATAATACTTACAGCTTTCAGGTCTTCTATGGCGGCCATATTTAATAGACTAGACGAGAACAGCGGGCTGTCATACTGATCAAAAATTAATAAGAGATCATCCATGTGCTGGTTGGAAAGGATGGAGTGGAGGGTGCGGTACTCCTTCACGAGGCCGGGCAGGCAGATGGCCAGCATCGTCTTACCGATCGCCTCGTCCAGGATTTTAGTGATCCGCTCCGCTTGGATCTTACATTCTAAGTCGATTGGAGACGTAGCTAAAATGGTGGACATTATTTATTTTTATTAAATTAAATTAGACTAAAGGTATAAAAGGTAAAAAAGGTATTTGGCTACACGACATCCCTAATATTCTTTTTTATGTTGAACATCCAAAAATTGACGCACCATTTTATTTTTAATTCGGTAATACGTTGCCAACTTTTACAATGGTAGAGCCCGCAACAGCCACATCTGTTGCACGAATGGGCCGACAGGCCGGTAAGTGTAAGATAACGATGACCAGTAAATATGTCCAACGGCGTAGGTAGACCAAATCTATCGCAAGATAGGTCGATGACCTGGTCAAGGTTGCGAAACCGATTTTTGTGACGAACTTTAGTATATAAGAATGATAATGAGGATAACTACCATTGTCCTTTGTGAAGTCTTGCTCCTTATCCTTGGTGGCGCTGCCGGCAGACTTGCTGCTGCCGGTCTTGGAGCTCTCAGAGAAAGTGGACGGCGATTGTAGCGTACCCGCCGAATGGGATTCCATTCCTTGCACACAACAAATAACAAGAAAATATGTCAAAAACTACGCGACTGTTTACTAATAGTGACGTAATTTCATAAAATAAAATGTTATATCTAGTACTTATACTTTATCCCTTTCGTCGCGTCACGATTGCAACATATTTGATTTATTGTTTTCTCAAGGAAACAAATATTTCATTTGACACTGATTTTCGATAGCTGTTTGTTGCTATGACAATACAGTCTACGTCGCGAATATTAATTGATTTTATTATTTTCATCACAACGCCATCTGTTGATGTAAATACTTATTTAACGAAAGTGTAATTCAAATTTTAATGGAAACTATTCTTTTGGATTAGTTTGGGATATAGACATATGGGAGGTCTACGTAAAATGGTTTACAAAGTTTGTCACGCGCGCACCCAGCGACTAAATTACGACAGCGCTGAATAGACTGTGACAAATTATAATTTTTGTAGCGCGATGGTTGATCGTCTTTTATAATATATTAAAGACTATATTAAAAAGACGATATCACACTGACGATGCTAAACTTGTGAATCCTCGAGCGTCATGGGGACCTTATGACATTTTTACTTTTAGCGGTGGGGAAAGTCTACAGTCTACAAAAAAAACGCTATCCTTGCATGGCGCTAAAAACGTCAGACTATTGAAATGCAAGCTTATTAGCTTGCAAACAATCTATTTTGATTGATCAGACGCGTTCAACTATGTTAGATGATCTGTCTTTCTCCCAGAGGACAGGATATCATCAGAAGATTTCCCCCCCGACAAAAAAAAAATGTTAGATGATCGAATTTAATGGGCCACCCTAAGCGCGTGGCTGTACATAGACGACTGATTTGTGGTGTAGGATGCTTAATAGGGTCCAAGATACCCCATTTATGTAAATGAGATGCGCTCGAGGATGTACAGAAATCCCCGCTTCGGCTCCCGTACCATTATCCAAGGATGAAGATAAAGATGAAAAGGATGACGTTTTGTAGTTTTTCATTTTTTTGTCACACGTCAAAATGTTGCAAGTTGTTTGGCTGCGCGGCGAAAAGTCCCGTAAATGTCAGCGAATATTTATGTGTTAGTGCATTTTGGGTTGCTATGTTAGCCAAATTTACATATTTATTATTATTTTATTTTAAGACAACTAGAGGTCGATACACAATTTTCTTTAAAATTGAGTCAGAATTATACCGTGCATTTTGTAAAAGTTAAGGTAATGCGCTAAGGTAGTCCGCGAATTCATAATTCCTTATATTTTTGCAATTTGAAGGTCAGTGTCAGGTTTTACGTTGATATGATTCTATACAATAATGAAAATGTATTTACTGCTGGCTGAGCTGGCTTCAGTGACACAGTTTTTTGTTAGCGAGAATCGGTCCTATTCTTTTTATACTAACTTGCAATTACTCTTAATATAAACTTTTGGTTACGGAGGGTACATGACAATTTCTATTCCACGACCGTTTTAGCCGTACTATCATAGTAACAACAAAATGATAATTGTAGTTTTATCGTTCCCTCAAGGTACGACCAGTTGCTGAGCAACGAATAGCAATTTGTTCAATAACTACATCTATTACACAGCAGTAACGCCTTACGGCAATCAGTTGTATACTGTACTGGAAAGGTAAGAAAGATATTATTTTTCACATTTTCTGCTTTGTGCTAATAATGCTTAAAAAACAATAAATTGTAGTGATTTAACTCTTGGTGTACATTTGTGGCCTTGTCTCCTCTGTTACCTTCTTTTCAGCTTGTCTTTGTTGGTTCTAGAAAAGATGGTCATGGTAGAATTTTATATGACGGGATCAGGTTTTTATGTGGGGATGAGGAATTGGAATTGGTGTATTCCATCTATCTCCGAACACAACTCTAATTGAAAGGAAACGCACTGTTCCTGAGAAAATCAAAATAGAAATTAAAATTTCGTAAGCATAACATCCTTATTTAGAATGGCATAGAGTCGCTTTTGGTCTATGTTCTTAGTAACGCGCAAGGACGTCGCTCCTTGCTAACCTAACGGGTCGGCTTTGCGCATCTAAAACAGTAAATAAGTAAAAAAAAATCGCAAATTTAAATTCCCTTCAGAATTGTTAAACGCATCCGTGGTTATCCGTTTAACAATTAATAAATCCATCTTTTCTATTCTGGCACTATTTAAACAGTATATCAAAAGCTACAATGGTACAGCCAAATACAATTTTGTTGTATCCTAAAAAATAATTATCTGTTCAAGTACTGTAAATAGTAAGACACGTATGTCTATTTAATCCAGCTGATATAAATATCATCTAAATACTAAAATAACATTGTCAATTACAGATAGTCGACAAAATGCCTAAGAAAAGCAAAGTGAACAAGTTATCGCGCATGTCTGACGAGGAGCGCGCGCGCTACCTGCAGCACCGCGCCGACCTCGAGGAGGAGGCACGCCGCAGGAAGCGCGACCTCATCGCCAGGTTCATCAAGGTATCCCCTCATATGTAAATATGTCATTGGTGCCAACAAGGCGACAATTATTGTAATATTATAATTGTAATTGTAATATCATGTTTAGTATCTAGTTCACTTTTAGAGAACCGGAAGAATGTTGCTGCTTAGAATATACAGTAAAACACAATAATAGAAGGACTACAAGAGAGGAATGACTTTCAGCAGCAGTAGAATTCTAAGAACTAATGAATATATTAGTAAATTTCAGTTTCGTTATCTAGATGATGAAAGTAGTGGAGAGTTAACTTCCGGAAATATCTATTTCAGAATAAGCTCGACAAAGAGGAATCTTACAGCAAGATGAACACGGCAAAGATAAATCAGGAGTGGCGCTATGTGCTGAGGAAGATCAAATGTAAACAGATGGCCTCAGATATACAGGTAATATTTTGGTAGAATTAACAGTAAATATATGTTAGACAACTTCGTAGCCCCGCAAGTAGCACTCACTACTGATAGCACCGCGACAACCCCTTAGGGTTCTTGTTGGCGCGCATGTTTGTGTGAGTGTGCTGTTTCAAGCGTTTGTAAACAGCTACCTTACTGTCTCCATATTTATACTGTGTGATTAGGGTTAGCAGCAAACACCGGGTTTGGCGAAAAACAAAGCCTCAGGTTGAAAAGTTAGGGCGTATGTTTATATTGAAAAATGAAAATGAATGCATTTCAACTTGAATGCCAATCAGAAATACTTTTTTAATACGTGAAATTGTTGCCAGGGTATGATCATCAGTTTCAATTTCCTGGTAGAAAGGAAGGATCGATTGATAGCCTCGCTCACCAGAGCTCTGGAGGACTCCGATGAACAGCACCGGCGCGCCTTCCAGACTCATACAGAGAACTTAAACTATTTCTTAAGTGAGTACCTGTGGTTCTTTTTTAAATATTTTAAGACATTGTATTTGATACCAAATAAGGGTTAACAGTATGTCCCAAACTTAACAAGCGTATACATATAGTTTGAGACAGCTTGAAAATATATTTCAAGCCTAAAATGTATGAGATTTCCTTTTAAAATGTTTCTCTTTTTAACCTAGTGGAACCAATCGTTTGGTTTTATCATATATTAAACAGGTTTGGACTTGTATAGGAATAGGAACTCAACGATTAGATAAACTCCAAGCAGAATACGACCATCAAAAAGATCTTCTCTTGGAGAATTGGGAAGGGGAAGAGTTGGAGATAACAGACAGCCAGGACAGAGCGGAGCTCAAACTGACATTGATCACTTACATTCAGGATCGGGACTTTCGAGCTTATAAGAAGCAGAAAGAAATAGAAATGCTTACGGCGAAGAATGACGAGAGACTTGAGGTAAGTGGTGGACTTCACAAATCCATTGAGGTAAGGAGAGAGTTTGTCCCCGTAAAAAGACAACAAATACCGCCATGGAGTAACAAAAAGTGTACGAAAGAGAACGGACACTCTTGCGTACACTTTCTGTCACTCCACTTCCGTGAAAGCTTGCAGATGTTGTGGATTATTTGACGAAATGAAACTCCTTGCTTCATACATAAGTAAAAAGAATGTTCAGAAGCGTAAGTTGTTCTGAAATATTGTGTTGTAAGGCATAGTTACTGCGTTTTGTGTGAATTTCTCCCATCCCCGAATTTGTTAATTCCATTTTTGTGGAATTGCACAACCATAAAACAGATTGGCAGGATTATAAAATTCTTAAACATTCTTCAAGGGCAAGGTTAAAAACAGCATCTTGAAATTGGTAAAAAAATCTGATTTATTTAACTAATTAAAGCTATGGCCGCAAATGTTTTATGAACGTGTAGGAGTACGCCTTGGGCACGCCCGCCACCATGCCCGGCTCGTTGCTCTTGAGGTCGTCACAGCTCGCCTTGCCCTTGTCCGTGAGGCAAATCAGTAGATTCTTTGAATATTCGCACTTATTCACTTTATTTGCTGCAAAGAAGTTTAAATTATAATAATCTGTAAAACATGGTGGCGAATTTAGGAGGCTGTTGACATACATTATTTATTTAATTCTTTTAAATATTTAATCTGTTACGAAACTGGCTAACAGTTAAAAATACCACCGTGTTTGGTACACGGTCGTGTGAGGTTATTGTCAGTTATATACGGATTATCAAAGCCACGGATTACTAAAGCACGCATCAGCGTGGCTGCTCAACTGGGTACGATAGAACACGTGAGACGTTATTTTACGAATCATCGTAATCCATATGGTTGCAAGTCTTTTTTTTTACGTTTAGAAAATGCACTTAAACTTACCTCTTAATATTTGAAAACAATCGTCAGCAGATTCTTGCAGGAAGTCCTTCAACTCTTGGTCCTCTATGTCCTTTGTTATTACTTGTCTCACCAAATGCTTGTTGGGGAATCCGGTTTCGTCTGTCTGCAATGAAAACGTAAACTTCAAACCCACTTTACTCAATAACAGGGCTACAATGTCATCACGACTTCAGATAATTGGACGTAGAAATAGACGTTTCATTGAGTGAGAACAGTGATGTACGCCCACTGCCTTTTTTACCTTTGTAAAGAAAATCTGTTTTGAATTTACGCACACTCACAGGTTTTTTGTATCCAATCCGCAACCCAACTGTTTAGCGAACGCTTATTGAGATATTGGTCAAAGCTCTGCACTTAAAATTCGTTAACCGATAGGAATTTATTTAGATTACGACAGTTGATTCCATAACCATATCAATGAAATCTTATAAGCTGAGTTTCTGGAGCTGTCATATCACTTGCGGGACCCACAGATCGCTCTATTATATTATTACAAACAAAAATCAAATATTTATTATATATTTAATATTTATGATATTATATAATAATCTAATAATGTGAGACTATTATGTATACTTTACCATTTTCAAAGCATCCACGAAGCAATGCAACGCGCATGCATTATCATTGCTGCCTACACTTTCGTCTCTGTCCTGCCAACTTTGATCACTGGGGCCATCTTGATTCTTCGGATTTCTCTTAGAGTTGGGTTTGTACCGATCACGTCGACCAAAGTGGAACTCCAAGCGTGTCCGGCGCCTCTGCCGATTGGTTCGCACCGACCGTGCCGACTCCTGTTCCGAGTAAATATACGTTTTTAACTTAAAATTCGGACTATCATATAGAAAATCAGCGTTTTAATACTCAAATTCGGACTATTACATCAAATTGCCATGGAAAAGTCTAAATCTCAATAAAACCTTATTTCTTTGGAATAAAATTCAAAATTGAATACAAGAAATATAAATGAAAAAAAAAGTTCGTCGAAATTGTTCCGAATTCAAATAAGCATGTTGCTGTCGCGTGTTGCTGACTCATGTTGAGCATGTTGTTCACGCGAACCTATAAGATTTTCTCCTACCAAATATCGTCACTTCAAAAATATTAAAGTGCTTTAAGGTGAGGTAAGTGTATTTACTTCGCTATAGTCTTCTTTCCCCTTCCTGCAGTCATCGCCATTGACGCAATTACTTTTATAACTTTTATCTTCTCCCTCGGTGCTCTCCGCTTCATCTCCATTGCCATAATCCAGCGTATAGAAGTAGTCGCCTTCTGTTGTCGTTTCTGATAGCACTCTACTCAATTTATCAGCTTTTAGACTCATCTCAATTTTCTCATTCAAAGCCGACTTCAACTTATCTAAGCCACTTGGTGTGATCGGTTTTATAGGACTCTGAAACATTTTCTCGTTTCTCTGTCGAAGTGCGATGTGTGCTTTTTCTAGCATTTTTAAACATGTGTGATAGATCTTCATCCATTTACTTTCTTTGCCTGGACCATATCTGATGCGGCAGTTTAGAGCCTGTTGAGAACAAAAACTTTGATAACTAAAGTGGTGATCGATTTTTTTTTCAAAATTTAGCCTTTTTAAATATTTTATCTTTATACAATATTTGGTTGTGATTAGTTGAAGTACAGCAATACGTGGGTTGTCCACTAACGTATTTAAAATCAATTATCACTTTTTAATCCAGTCCAGATCCATCTTTACCATTGGAAGTTAACCCATTTGGGTTATTTTATTTAATAAACAGATTTTTTAAACATTTTAATTCTTAAAAAAAATAAATATACGCTCACGCCCGTAGCCCAGAGGGGTAGGCAGAGATTATGGATTTCCATTGGGCGCGATCCTGGCACACCTCTCTCGCTTTTTCTACATACATACATCTACGC
>JWHW01056456.1:37654-48613 GCA_000931545.1 Papilio glaucus
ACCAAAGCGTACCTTTCTCAATTCTAGTCATAACATCCACTTTAAAGTCATACGTTGCCCTTATAACGCTATTTTTAATCGGCAAGTTAATAACCTTGAACTCTGGATATGTATGAGTTAGTATACAGGTTTATCAGATTTGATATAATAGAATAGATATATAGCTACTATGCTATGACTTTTTTAAATTAGTTTTGTATTTTTAACTTTTAGATGTACTAATATTATAGGTTATAAGACACAAAATAAATCGAAATTGAATTATTGCAAAAATTTAAAAAAAAATCACATTCTCATCATCATTTGAATCAGAGAACACATAGATTTGAATTGCTATCTTCCCGTCGAGTTTAAAAATACACTCGGTATTTAAACAGAAACAGAAAGTGATTTTCTATAATGAAACGACAGTATCGTTAGTCTCATATATGATAGCACATTGTCACCAATCACAAATATTCAGATTAACATAATTTTTCATTAATTTTACGGAAGATATGTATTACATATGTACGGTTCTGAGAGTAAAACTTACTTATTCTTCTTGCCGTAATCGGCGAGGATGAGGTCTTTGAGCTGGACCTCGACCTTGATCCAGTCGTCATCTGTCAGCGTGGGCCAGATGTGGTGCGGCTCCGTCAGCGTGGTCTTGTCGGGCTTCAGCAGCACCTTGGTGCGCTCCGTGTTCACGTGCAGCGCGCGCAGGATCAGGATCAAACGACTGAACGCCTATAACCAGAAAAATCTAATAAGTAAATTTAATAAGAATGGATATCAACACTTATTCATACTAGATTTAGTTAATATAACTTACAGTGTATGACGAAATGGTCTTCAGCCAGTCATCATAAAGGTTGAAGAGAACCATCTGAGGCTCTGTGGCTTTCAGGATCAAGTCACCGAATTTCTCCACCTTGAGACAAGCCTGGAATGGCAGCTGCAGCTCTGACCCTTTGATCACAATGTTCGGGAAGTCGAGCAAGTGGACCTGGGGAACAAATACATACATACAAGAATGATGTACGCTTAAAGTAGTTTTTCTGCGGTGACCTTTATTTAAGTATGAATAAGAGCGATAAAAGTTACAATTTTAAAAGCTTTATAGGACCGATAAATATGCTGTATAGTGACAAATGTGTATCCATAACACATGGAAGTGTTTGATCAAACAATAGAGAACCAAAATAGCTGGTTCATCTAAGTAACCTACTAATCGCCTTCATGGTATTTTTATTTATTGGATGTAGTTAGCTATTAGATGTTTATTGTGTTTATTGTTAAATTATGATATTTGATTTAAAAATTACCTCCAAAGGATCCAACATTCCCTTTCTGGTGACAATAATTTGTTTCGGTTGTTCTTCAACTGGTAGAGATCGAATCAACGCTGCTACTTCTTCTGCGGTTTTCCATTTAGCAAGCTATTTATAAACAAAAACATAATTAAGACATTATATTTAAGAAGCATAATATCTTTAGTTCTCAAAGTTTTTGTAAAATTTAGTTTACATAAAAGATAAATTATTTACGTTCATAGAAACCTAAATATTAAATTTATTATTTTTTGAACATAATCTGCCATATTGATAAATCAGATATCGCAATACTAACATTGATCTATGTATTAATTGTTACCTGTCCCAAACGTTTCTGTCCAGCCCACACGCTGGTGTGGATGATCTTGAGGAACAGCTGACCTGTGCGCGGGTTGAAGATGAAGATGGCGCCATTGATGGGTTTGGTTGTCAGGTTACCTTCGAATGTCTTGTGGATTGTCACTCGGTACACATTGGTGTCATCTACGAACCTGGAAAGAAAATTATTTTAAAAGACATGAAAAAAGGTTTTGTACATTTTCTGAATGTATTTCGGTTTTTATTTTATAGTTGGTTTTATTTATACAAGTTACATTATATTTTATGTATTTTTATTAAGATAATACTTGTGCAAAATAAAAAGAATAGTGTCAGGTACAGGCAGTATCTGTACTATCACTATATAATTATGACGATACATACTAGAGATATTCGTCCCTGTTTAATTTTTTATTTATTTAAAGGGCCATTAACCAAAGTACATCCATTTAATTTAAATTCGATTGTTAAGTAAGCTAGTCTGTAGCCTTACCAGATGATCTGATTTGAGAACAGCTCTCCATAGTTCTGACTGGAGAGGTAGGGCTCCGTGGGTTCCGAGGAGTATAGCTGCAGGGCCTTGCGGATGCGTTCACGCAATACGTACAACGCCGGGTTGGCCTTCATGATCTTAGCCATCGCCTGTTGAATCAATGGCTTGCAGCCAGGGAACCAGTTGCCATATGCACTGTGTACAATAAAAAATCATTTAAATATTGCAGAAAGAGATCCAAATCATTTGAAGTGTCGCTATTGATAATGTCTCACGCATTTTGTATCATTCCAAAAATATTGTATTAAGAGGTATTTTCTCTTCGATGGTAAAAAAAATGAGAAAAACTTGATTATGTTTTGATAATAACAGAATTTTCTAACAAAATAGCTCTAATTTGCAATGATTTACATATTAACTATATCAGATAATGTAAGATTGCAAGGAGAAACCTATCACTTTACAATAATACAACAAATATGAAGAGGACTAAAATCAGAAGGCAAAGCTATTTATCAAAAGATGAAGTAACCTGTGCAGGTTGTATGCCAGGTCGATGGCGATGAGCAGGCCGGTTGGCGAGGGGTATATGGACATGTTGTCGGTGGTGTAGTCCAGGAACTTGGCGCGCGCGTAGCGCTCCACGTCGTGCGAGTCATAGTCGCCCCAACGTAGCTGGATGTCCAGCCAGTACTTCTGCGTCGTCGTGTTGTCCATCGTGTCTCTGCACATTCAGATTAAAAATGGGTTCATCAATGTACTTGAAAAGTAATGTAAATGTAATGGTTTTCGCTACACATACTTGGAGTCAGCTAGCAGCGATGGTCGGGACACATTCCACTTGTATGCAGAGAAGAGAAGGATGTCTGCGCATGATGAATTCATCTTGTATGATTTTCGAGGATGAATTGTTTCTTTCTGCACGGTTTCGATTTCTAGTGCGTCCAATTCTTGATCAAACACCTGTATTAGAAATTAACTAATTATTACTAAATCTAAAAAAGTATGTTAATAAAATGATGAATAAGTATCATTTCTGTTTGACTTTTTAAAATTTTATCTGATTAGCAATCGACCACTGATTGCATTGGAAAATTGTAGAAAAAAGTTTTACCTGACATAAATCCATGACAATCGACTCGTGCACTTTCTGCCACAAGTGAGCTCTGAATATTTGGATGAGCGAGATTTTCAGCGTTGGTATTTTGCCGTGCATGAAAATGCCTGTCAAATCCAGTTGTACCTAAAAATATGTTCATTATTAATAAGAAGAAAATATTAATATTTTTCTAATTTTAAGTAAAATCATCAGATTTGTAAACTTACCTGGAAACCGACGTACACGTTGGCCCTGTTGATAGTGGGCGACCACCACAACGTGAAGCGACGGTTCGGGATCTGGTTCAAACCGGATCGCTGCGCGTTTGTCAGCTTCTTATATTTCATCGACTCTTCAAATCCTGATGCTTTCTCCCTATAATTTGCATCAATAGCATGGATTAATGAAACAATAAAACAAAGTAATTTAATATAACATTTTACTACTTTTATTTTAAGGAAGGGCCAATCACAGTTGATATTTAGATAACACAAAAATAACATAAACGTATTGAAAAAACAAAATGTCAATCAAATAAAAATATACTGACCAGAACAAACCTTCCCATGTGGGGAAGTATGTGCCCTTGAAGAGGGTATGCTCGAGGATGCCTTCGACACCGCCGAGCGCTTGTATCATGTCCGTGCGGTAGTTGTTTAGGTTCCACAGCTTGCCGTCGTGCCTCTGGTGAGTCCACCAGAATGGATTCTGTTTCAAGACCTGGAAAAAAGAGATAGATTAGTAGTTGCGATTTATGATAACTTTTTTATCAAGTGTACCTATGAATGATGTACGAAATTCTCAAAGTACAAAGAATTTGACACGGACATGCAATAAAACTGTTTCAAATGGGAATAGTGGGATGTAAGATTACTATTACGACTAAAGATGTATGAAAGAGAAAGTAGAAATTCAAAAGAGATAACATAAACAAGAGATAAAGTAAACAATTACCTGATACTGTTTGAATTCTGTACGAATACGCCAGCCCTTGTCGTAAGCGAGGGTATGTCGGTCTTTCTGGAACAGGGTGTTGATTCTTGGAATGCCTCTATCCCAGGAATCCTCTAAATCTTCGAGTGTTAAACGCCTACAAAATAATACAGTCTTTTACTGTTGATCAAAGAATAAATATAATTTATTAATAAGCATAGTAATGATCAGATAGCGTAGTATCAGACGCAAGACGCTGCGATGCCTCGCGATCAGCGTGCCCGCAGTCGCCAGACGCCCCCAGAGCACATGGCCTCTCTGGTTTCTGGACCCCTACGCGATTCATCACTTCAAAATATTTTATCATTGAATTCAAAATTACACATATTTTAATAGCTGAAATAATAGATATTATATATTGTTGTTTTGTAAACCTACCTGTTTTGTGCATTAGCTTCCTGCCGCTTGAGAGCGTATTCTGCCCACACGCGCTGCGAGTCCACGAACTCGGCTTCCCAGGGCTGGATGTAGCGGTACAAGTTGGGGATCAGCTGGTCCTCATCGTGCGACATACCCGATCGGAAGTGCGTGATGCCCACGTCGGTTTGCTTTGACCAGCGGAGGTCAGACTGTAAAGGAATAAGTGTAAGTTAAATTATGTTTAAATTTGATAGATTATCCAAATGTTCGGTCGTCGTATTGTTCAAACGATATAAAACTTATAAAAACCATTTATGTTTGAAAGGAAAAAAGGTAATCTCTTGATTGTTCTTAAAAGAATAAGCATGTGTCTACATAGATTGTCATCTGTAGTGGATGTGTGATGTCTCAGTATTTCTAAATCACACGTACAACCTAAACAGGTCTCAAATTTTGCACAGAGATTTCTGTTATTACGTAGGCCACCACTAAAATTTTAAGATTTTTCTAAATTCAATTGCTAAAGTAAAAGAGGATGAAAATTTGTATGGAGAAATATTTTTACATCACCAGAATTAGATGAAAATTGACATAAGCACTTTTCAGTACAAATAATTAAATACCTATTATGGGGCTTTTTTTAATTCATTACACAAATGGTTATAGGTAAACGGGGGCAGCAGTTGAAACTGTGGGACTTAGTGAATCCAGAGATGTTAAATAATCGTTTACCTGTGGAATGAGCACATGGCCCATAGACAACATTCCAAGACCTCCCAACTCCTTGGGCGTGTAGAAGACTACTGGCGGGAAACGCGAGGGCATTTTGGAGTTGAGGCCGATCTTGATACGGGTCTGGATCTTGTTCTCGCATTTGACCAACAGGTCCAGCAGCTCCTGAGTGTTGACAACAGCCTCCCGGAAGTACGTCATCAAACCTTAAACAATGTATAAGTTTTATATTTTAAGTACCAATATGAATTTGATATAAAAAAATCCATAAATTATATACACGATATTGACGTCTTATTCCATCAATGCGACTAACCTTGTTTTTTTTTTTAATCGTGTTTTATGCACACAATTAAAAAGATTTTCTTTACTTTTCGGCTGGTAACGAGCCGATAGTAATTATTTTAAGGTAAGTAAATATAGATATATACTTTTGTATATACTAGACTTATTTGTATATTATTAGATCAGAAAGCGTAGTTTCGGACGGACAGCGCTACAGTACGTCGCGATCGGCGCGCCCATAGTCACGGCCCGCCCCCAGAGCACAGGGACTCTCTGGATTCAGGACCCCTACGCAATTCATCACATCCAATATAGTAATATTAAAATAAATGTCTTATTCCCAGATTCTGGAAATCCTAAGCCCTTGCCTGAGCGGCTGTTACGAATACTTTAGAATTCTATATGTAATGTCTTTATTATCCATATTTGCGTCGCCTTGCATATACATCTAAAGGTCCATATCTGAAAGATAATTGTCGCTCACCAATAAGAGCCGTGTTCCACTTGTTGACGATCTTGGTGAAGGTGGTGGAGCCCGAGGCCATGAGTATCTGCCGCACGCGGTTGTGGAATCGGGCGAGTGACTCGTCGTCGACACGCAAGTAGCACTGCGCAGTGCGCTCTTTTGTCACCTCGTTCTGTAGGTTCCATACTCCGTCGCGGTGCGTAAGCTCCTCGTGCTGGCTGCGACACTGCATAACAATTATTATTTAGGAGTTATATACAACATATGTTTTTTTCTTGTTTACAAGGCTTCTAAATGGGTTTATGTCAATGGACGTAAAGATTAATAAAAATAAATTAGGATAAGGGTTTTTTAAATGAAGGAACTGGACAAGTAATTAATTTTAATTGATTTAAACTTTTACTCCTTTCCAACATAGATCTCTTGGGTACAACATTAGACAGCACAAATTTATGTTGTGTTGTGATTTTACATATATTACTATCGCGTATAATCATTAAATGACATATCCAATTGAAATGAATAATGATGATATAAAAGCTAAGAATCATGATAATGCATGGATGAAAAGCATTACTAACTTTAGGTAAGATTCTGCACTCAAAGCCAGCCATGTTGAACAGGAGATTCGGGTTGTCTTTTGAATAAACCGAGACGAAACTGTTCTCCCACTGTATGGTGGTGACGGAGCGCGGCAGACGATTCTTTATGTCCCAGAATACTGCTCGACCCCTGTAATGACAATTTCATATTAATTTATCTTATAAACTACTTTATGTACTTTATCCATATGTTTCTATTCCATAGGTCAGAAGGCATGAAATTTTGGTTGAGTTCTGGGAGGACACAAGGGTTTTCGGACCAAAATATATATATAAATAAAAAAAGTGTTTTTTTTTAAATGAATCTTTTGCATAATACTTTGACATATTTGAAAAGAAAAAGAAATTATTTGTTTACTGTAATTTTTGATTGGTTTGTGGGCGAAATACTAAAAATAAAGTAGATAAAATATTAATTGTACTGTAATTCTTTTTACTGTGGATGTTGAGAGATCTAAATAATGTCTAAATAGTTTAATAAAAATAGTGCAATACACACAAGTTAACGTCATGTTTCATGAGTCGCATGCGAGCATCCCGCGGCCAGCACTTCTTGTTGTTATAGCCTACGATATTCTCGTTGTTCGGGTCGGGGTGCTCCGTCAGGTAACGTTGGATCAGATCGCGCGCTTCTTCTGCCGTAAACCTGAACAAAAATAATATCACATTAAACCTCAAAACAACTTTAAAGCTTACAAGCTTAACATCCAACGAATGTAGGTCGTTGTGCCATTTGCATGTTGCCATATAAAACAAATGTCACTTTATCAACGAACATTACTAGAATCAATTACACAGATGTACAAAATAGGCCGGACAATTATATTAATTACTAACTGGCTCAGCAAACTTTGCTCCGCCCTATAATTAATAGATGGTTTACTGTTTTGGCGATAATGGCTTACACATAAAAGATAGATATATGTTGTCGCCGCCATTTTGTAGAATTATTTTAGTTAAAAATTTCCTTTATAATAATACGTTAACTGTAACGGTTTTTGCAGCGCACACCAAAATAACTCGCATATGGCGGATTTTTTTCCTCCTTACATTGCACTTATCGTTATATTTTGGAAAATTTATACAATATGTTTAAAAATTATAGCCTATGTGTTATTCTGATGTATAATCTTTATTAGTATTAAGTTTCATTAAAATCCACTCAGTAGGTTTGGATAGAAAGAAAGATCGAAAGAATAACAAACATATGGATGTTTGTTATTCTTTCGATGTGACATACAAATTTTCGCATGTATAATATTAGTAGAATTATATTTCGTGTTATAATGATCTCTCAATAATTGTTGATTTGGTTAAAAAGCCAAATTGAAAGATTTACTAGAATCAATTATTTGTCAGTGGTTCCTCATTATGACATTATTATAACACCCACAAGGTTGCGGGTGTCCACTGGATGAACGCAACACAGGGTCGATATTTCTAAATCACCATCATTACCTTAACCTGCTCACTACCACACTCAGGCCATTCCCAATGCCTCTCAAGTATGCGGTCCTCCGGTTTCGGTATGTATTTAACGCCATCTTCACGAGGTCACCAGTCCACCTGGACGGAGGTCGACCACATCTGTGGCCTTATAAGAAGCAGCATACAAATTCAAATCACTTACCTGAAGAATATATGAATCCTATCGACGTATCTGCAATACAGACGTATGGGATGTGTGACTTCCGTCTGTCGGTCCTGGTACGAGAGGAAGTCGTTAGGCAGCTGCGGCGGGCCGGCCATCTCACTGGCGCGCTGCAGCCCTAGTACTAGCAAGTCAAGTACTAATCCGTAGTACTGCACGATGAACGACGCGAACTGCAGCCCTCGGATTATGCCGTAAGAGTTTGTGTGGTTCATGTCCTGAAAAAGTTTAAGAGATCCTTATTGAAAAATCTTTATTCAATTCAATGATTTTTTTGAAAATTTTATTAACATTATTTTTAACAATTCTAGAGATAAATCACAACAATAATTGAATACGAACAATGGATACCTTCAATTTCGTAGTCCATGCCCTTAGATCTTATTAACTAATGACAAGCCCCGGCTTTGCCCCGGTAGTAAGTACTATTTATGTTGGCGCGATCACTACCAAACTTCACCAATATGAATATTTTCTGAAAATTTCTTCGAAATCAGTCCAGCCGTTTCGTACTATGTAGAGAACATACATCCCATATACATGATCGCCTTTTATATATATAGATAAATGGCTTTTTTAAGATTTACTCAAGTTCACGGTGACAACTTTACCTTGTAATTGATGACGACGTTGTTCTTGGCGGTCATGTAGTCGGCGATGTTGTGGTCGACGATGAGCCGCAGCAGTCGGTTGAGCAGCGTCAGGTCAATCTTCTCGTACAGCTTCTCGAAGCGCGACTCCAGCAGCACGTTGCACTCACCCTCGCCCACCTCCCACACCTCTTGCAAGTTGTTTATACCTAAATACAACAAATTAATTATCTGTTAAAATATAGATTGGATTAAGTATACAAAAAGCATCATCTCCCCACCCTGTTCCCACGTTATGTGGGGTCGGTACAATATGACTGTAGTCCATACTGCATAAGTTCTGGCTACACTTTTTACGGCCGACCGCCTGCCGGAAGTCAAACCATTTCAGGAGTTTATTGGTTGTAGTTAAGTTCTATATTACCATAAAATAATATGCAATTTAATTAAATAACATTTTATTACTTTTATAATGAATAATAGCGACGAGACGTGATCCTTGAGAAGTATGTTAGGCGTGACTCTTAATGATAGTATTGAAAATAGTTAAAGTTAATCTCTTCAGATATTCATAATTTTTTTGCATGGTACAATTTCCAAAACTTCTTGCTGCAATGTGTTTCTTGTAGTTGCCGGATTCTCTTGAACATTGACGAATATGCAATTAACCAAAGTGAGGTTTGTAACAAGGGGATGGTACAACCATATGAATCTCCTTTGCCACAACGCACACTGTGGGTAACCGCGCCGCGTCTTGCACAGCCACAGTAATGCATTCCGCAGTGTAAGCATCACACCAGCTAACATACAGCTGTCGAGGTTTACCTTACAAATACTAATGACTACAAATAAATAACAAGCAAAGAAAATTTAAAATTGAAAATAAATATATCTATTGCTAATATCAATACTACAAAAAAAAACATACACACGAATTGATTACCTACTCCTTTTTGAAGTCGGTTAAAAATGACACAAGGTGATTAACATCGAAAAATAAAATTATTATTGATAAGAATCAAATCAATTTTTATTAGATATTTCTATTTACAATTAACTAATTTTGAAGACCCCTTGTCTGATAAATTACAATCCTACATAAATACATTTCATTCAAAATGTATCAAGAATAGTAATTGTAATGTATGTTATAAACATTTATGTTAAAAGATTAAAATCAAATCTTCAGCACATTTTTACAAAGTACAGTTGCTGTGATGAAAGATACATAAATATTGCCCAAACGTTTTTGCAACATGGACCATAAGCAAAATAAATACAAAAACTAATTTACCTTGGCACCACTTGTACACCAGTAGTGGCGAGGGTTCAGTATCAGCTGGTTTGACCCACGGCGGCAGCAGGCGGCGCTTGTCCGCCTCGTACCACAGGTACTGGTCCAGGTACGCGTCCGTGATCTTTTCCAGCGGCTCAACGTCGTACACTGGTACCAGATGTGAGTACAGGTCCATGAACTCAATGCCCACCTAAGAAATTCATTAATAATGTAAATATATATTTTATAAGTAGCTACAAATTCAAATTCATAATTTGATACCATAAAGGGATTTATTTTTTTTCTATACACGAAAATACATAAAACTCTAATACCAATCCAAATTTTTAGTATTTTTTTTAATTTTGTCTGCAATAAAACATTATAGTGATTGGCTTTTTATGTTTTAACGCGAACTGACAAATCTAATTGAATATTTGATGTAGAATCCGAAAATTTAAAGATGTTTAATATTATGCTTTAAGGTCTGTTTTTTTGGCATTGTACTACTGATAAACAGCAAACTTTAACAAGATATAAGCCTGCGGTTATTTTCGCAAATCGATCACGCATTTTAATTACATTTCCACTTCGAATAATGAATAGAATAAAATAATACCTCTCTAAATGTCCTCTGCGTAAGCAAATGACGCTTGATCCTGGAGAGTGCTTCGTGAGGGTTGTCATAAGCTTGTTCGATGAGACCCAGCTCTTCTCTCTGGCTCTGGTTTAGACGCGATTTAACGCTATACGCCTCCTTCAGTCTCTCCAGCGCGAG
>JWHW01056456.1:48703-66122 GCA_000931545.1 Papilio glaucus
TGCCACGGCCTCTTCAGGCGAGATGTAGGGCCCATCCTGTTAATACATACAATGAGTTTTTCAAAAACATAAAACAATTTGGCCCATCTCAACTTAACCCACACTATGCTATTTACCGACTAGGCCACAGGGCCGTGTGCACCGGTGCGTTCCGCAAGATCCTTGACTCAGGCTGTCAATGTGAAGTTAGTAATTGTTCAATACACAATGAACATATATTTTTAGTCTATAATAACACAATATAGTGAAAAAGTTAAGAAGGAAAAGGTTAGCTTGGTATAGGCATGTTATGAGGGTGCGCTCAAGGGGGAAGAATGGCATGTGACAAGGAGTTTTAGATATGAATGTGGAGGGATATGTCCGTAGGGGTAGGCCTAAGAAAAGATGGATGGATTGCGTGAAAGGTGACATGATAAAGAAGGGAGTGACGACTGAAATGACGAATGATATCGATCGATGTGGAAATCGAAAATATGTTATGCAGAGATAAAACAGGAAAAGGGCAGGGAGATGATGAATCTTTGATTTTTAGTCCATGATTTCCTTTTCACTGTGATGTGTTTAATTTGTAAGTATTGTTTTAATTCACATGCTATACAGTAAGGTAAGGTGTTTAGATGGCTGTATTTACGGTTACGTCATTATTCTTCGCAATGCTATATTTTGTTCATATATTTATGAGTTGTATGTCGTTATTAAGTAAATAAAATTAGTTCTGGTTCAAATATGCCCAACATATTAAGACTCCACTTCACATATTACATCAACGTTACCTTCAAATAGTTATGCTGTCGCTCCTGCTCCGCCTTAAGGTAGAGCCGCGTGAGTCTGCCGAGGTTCTTCTTGCAGACGGTCTTGTCGACGGTGGCGCCGCGCCGGATGCGCTCGCGGTTGTAGTGAGCCGTGTTGGTCCACCAGTCGGCTTTCATCTTAACGTATCGCAGGATCATGTTCTCGATCGGCGTTGGTAGCCCAGGCACCTATAGGTAATAGGATAATACAATTTCTTTAAATACTAATGATTACTAGTTTATTGAATCATGTTGCACCTATTTTAGAATTGGAATAAAGATGCAGATTATTACTTACACTATGAATTAGTGTCTGGAAATCAATGGAATATTTGTTCGCCTTATGTGCTTTAACCCTGACCGCCGTACATTCATACTAGTTTAGTTTTAATATGCCAACTTGTTATTATAAATAAAAACTTTCATTCCTTGGCGACGGATAGATATATTTTTTTTGCCAAGAAAAATATAAAAAAGCATTAGCTCTTAGTTATATCATGAACAAACCTTCCACGGTATATTTGCCTTCCAGCACCTCCATGCTTCTGATAGATGCTGCAGGATAGTCCTGGCCTTGTTCTGCTTGATGCCTTCCGGCATCATGTCTACAATATCGTGCATCACTGACGCGCGCAGCTCCAAGTCGAAGTGAGACTCAACACGTTGCTTTGTAACGGTCTTCGCCACACCTGATTGTATACAATATTAATGACTAGCTACTTATATCACTACTAAGTAGATTGAAAAAATAAATTTCCTTCATAATGTATATACAACAACAAATAAACATCACATTTATGTCATGATTTAAATTATAGCGAATATAACTTATTGATGCTTTGGAAGAAAAGCAAGGCCCTACCTTTAGAATGTCTTCCCTCGAATTGTCGGGACAGAAGGTTGCCGAGCCAGCGTTCTAGAAGAGGTGTTATTCCTCGCATGAAGAACAACCATACTCGCCATCCCGGCGCCCAGAAACCGCATCCGGGGCCCTTTGACACTGGACCCTATGATGAAACATTTATTACCACATTGTATGTCAATAGAAATAAAAAAGTAAATAAGCACACATGCCCATAACCCACAGAGGTAGGCAGATACTCCAAATTTTCATTTGTCACAATCTTTATACACCTCTTTCGGTTCTTCTAAATTCATTCATCTATGCATACTTATTACAGGTAGTATGACCCCAGTCTATTACTTGAAGTATAATACAAAAGAAAAAAGCATAGTATACATAAGGAATAATAAAATAGAAATCTTCTCAAAAAAATAATTAAATAGTGAAACATATAACATATTCTTTCCACATATTAAAACTTACAGTATTAAATCTATAGTAGATGAGATGCTTGAGATCCTTGCACATTCTGATCTGCCGCATGAGCTTGTACTTGTATCTGTACATGCCGGTGAGCTGGCCGACGTGGGCAAAGATGTACTGCAGCCCGTCGGCCAGCTGGAAAGAGTCTACGTTGTTGAGGCGGTACTGCACGTGCGAATCCACTATCAGCTTGGTGAGGCGGAGGATCTCGCGGCATAAGTGGAATGCTGAGGAAAAAAACATATTTGTATTTTTTCTCCTTCAGATTTAGAACTTAGAAACTGTAAAATCTATTTTAATATTATTAAAGGTGACAAACAGCCTGTGCCAAGCTAATAAATTTCAGATTCGTTACCCACCTTAAATGGAGAGGAAGGGATGAGCAGGAAAAAGGATATTTCCTTGTCCTGTCCTCCATCCCCACATATGTGATATCATCTTTCCCTTCACATCCTTGCCTTGTTAGAAACGGATAGGAAGGCGAAAAGGTGAAGGTGACTATGATTAGGCCTCCTTAATAATTCTTTTATTATTAGAACATTTTCCAAAAATGATTTTTCTTGTGTCACACAGTTCAACAGTTAGTGTGTTAATATAAATCAATTTTATTTTTGCTATTACGCTTAGTGTCGAAGGATTGGAATGGGTAATATAATTATGTATTATATTATGCATCTCAAGCCAAATATATTATATAATTATGTGAACAAAATTCTAGTAATGGTGGCAAAGTACTTTCAATTATTTAAAAAATTATTGTATAAAATATTTAATACAAATTTACCATTTCCAAATCTTGATTTCTTTCTTTCCTTTGTTGTAAGTGTTTTCACTGGCTTCAAGTTGAAGTTGTAGTCGAGATGCAGATAGTTGAGATTTTTTCGATGAATCAACAGATTCAACATATTGTAGCCCTGTCGGCACACTTGCAGGCCGGCCTCTACCCAATCCAAGGTTGTTGTTTGGAAGAATTTAGTTGATTTGAAAGATCGGAAAAGGTATCTAGAGGAAAATAAATGTTATTAAATACAAAATACACATAAAAAAAAAAACAATTATTAAGAAGACCTACCTCTTTTTCTGAGGTTTTGGGGGTCTGTGCTTCAATGCATTCAGTACATAGTACTTGAGCAATTTCTGATAAGAGACCCTGACCTTTACTGGCTGCCCTGGTGGACAGTGCTCTTTGTACCAAGTCTTTACCAATGGCACATCGATCGCACGTCGTGAACGCCCTGCACAGAGATTAATTATTTAATGGACTTACATGAAATATTCATAGAGCTAAGACAAGAATGAATATACATATACTTAACCTATAGTTTATTCCAAATCAAGATGGAATGTTTGTAAACAAAGGTTACACCTTACCCTAAAATTCGTAAATTCCAATATATTTTTATGAAAAACAACTTTCTCACATTACACACATTATTATTGTAATGGCCTCATGTATGGTTAATGATGTTTGTTTGTTTACAAAATTTCCTTCTCGATTTGGAACAAACTATATATTCTACATACTACTAAAAAAAAGATTATATTTAGAGTAAATCATACTTACAAAAAAAACACAATAATTGAAGTGAATTTAAAGGTATTATCCATTACAACAGGATTTATGGAAATATATTTAAAGTTTTGCTAAATAAAACTTATAACAGAGATCTAACACAATGGAAAATGTATTTTTTCTAAGAGAGATTTTGTATTGTGTAAATAAACAAACCATATTGTGAATATGTTTTTGTGTTATATGTTAAAACATCTATTTAAGTATCTTGCCAATATAAATATTCTATTCTCACCTGATCGCATGTTAAATGGCCTAGGCGCCCATAACAGAGCTATTCCATTTGCAGTGTTATCAGTGTACAAAGCAGTCTCTTGGAGGAATGGTGATACTTCCTCGGGAAGAACAAACTCATCTTCTTCAGGTACTGGATCTAATGACTTGACAGAGTGTCGGTGAGAGATGGGATTGATCAGTGGATCAAAATAGAAAGCTGGTAAATCAGGATCTTCTGTCTTTATGTAAACCACATTTGGGGTGTGATACCTAAAAACAAACAAAATTTAAATGATACACATTTTTTTATACAGAACAATGAAATAATGAAACAAATAACACTTCCGAATGTAAAAATTACAATGGAGATTCCATTTATATTATATACATATTATTTTTTAGGAAGGAACAAGTACTTACCATGATAACTGAACAAAATGTGGCAAATTGTTGTACAGGTATGGGAATGCAATCCTGTACTCAGTTCTGATTGGTTGTCTGATAATAATTTTGTTAATGTCATTGAACTCATTCCAATCTTCATCTCCAGCAGAGTTATCTTTGACCAGCGGCTCAAACTTCGGTCCCCCTGGTATTGCCATATTCAAAGCTTTTGCAGTGAAGAAACTTTTTGAATCAAACAGATAGAAATAATTGTCATCCACCAGATCTGTTAAAAGTTGATTGGCAAGACGGTAAAGTGTCGCCATTTGTGGTAGAGCCAGGTTCCACTTTCTGTATGTGGAACCATTTACATGCTTTGTGCCTACAAGTGGTTTGTGATCATAAAACCATGATGCTACTGCGGCATCTTCTTCTGGGTCTAGCTCAATCTGAATAGGCTCCAGCGGTTCCACATCAAGAATGTTATCTGCATAGTCCAATGGAGGTTCCTCATCATCAAATGGAGGAAATCTCATTCTTTTGAAGTGTCTTCTGTCGCGTTTTTCTCTTCGCATCATGATCCACATAGTGCCCCACTGAGCTATATACACAGGCTCTATTACCCATGGTATCTCATTTACAAATGTTATAGCACCAGTGATATGATATAAAACCTTAACATCCCTGATCTGTTCCCAGGGCATGGGCATATTTTCTAGGAGCTTCATCACTGCATGTGGCATGTACTTCAAGGCCCCAAGGTAGACACGTTTGTCATGACGATATTTCCGGCTTGTCATATCACCATGGTCCCTAATGATCTTCCGGATGTGCTCTGGTGGCATGTCCTCTTTCTGCGCGTCCACGAATCCAAATTTGCGCTTATCGGCGAATCGTTTTGTTTGTAGTTGTAGCCATTTTTGAGCTATGGAAATTTTAATTACATTACATATATATGAAAATAATACAAACTTGAGAGGATACAGCTTAAAAACTAAACATAAAAAATATAACTATGTCTCAAAAATGTAAATATGGTAAGTATGAGTCCTATAACTTTCAGGATGTAAATATTCTAATACATTATCTCCTTTCTCAACCCATAGTAATCTAGCCTTCCCTAGTGTAGTTTTGTTGGAAAAATTCTGCAGTTCTGCTTTTCCTCAGTCAGTTCAGATTCGTAAATGGATTTATCCATCCATATACTTATATAATGGAATCTTACCTACATAATCTCATTCTAGATTGGCAAGGAATGTGATTGTATTATTTAGTCATTAGTAAAGATTTTTCTTTTTTATAACTGTGTGCAATACCAGCATCTTCTATTAATACTTGAATAGAAAATTATATCAATTGCACTTTTTAATATACCCTCCAAGAAATAGTTTATACATATTACTCAAAATTTATGAACTTTGGGCAATAAAGAAGGGTTCTGATGAGTTTTTTTTTATAAGAGAAAAGGGAGAGGGAGCAAACGATTGGCGGGAACACCAAGGTGATCGACAACGACACCCATGGACACCCGCAATACCAGAGGAACTGCATATGCATTGCTGGCCTTTAAGTAAAAGATAGACTCGCTTCTTGAAGGACCCAAGATGTAATGGTTTGGAAAGTGATGAGGGTGATACCTGGCGGTCTGTCGTGTCGTGAGTTAAAGGATTTGTAATAGAAACAGTTCCGCAAAATTTTAATTAATAAGAACAGAATATTTCCCAGGAATATTTAAGGTTTTTCATCCTTTCTTGATATCTAAGTTTAGGGATCTATCTGAATATAGTTTCATGTATCTAAGTCTATACCACAAGTACAAACTTACAACAAAAACTTACATAATAGTATAAGACTTTTCATTGTCCTGATTGTTTATCTTTGAAACACATACCTCATGTAAAACATAAAAATTAACCTATGTTTATACTTTTTAGTCCAATTTACAAAAGTTGAATTGTATGCATTGGTTTGTTGTCTTTTTGGTAACAATGTTTTGAGTAGGTTTATTTTACATAATAAGGGAAAACAGGACCTTGTGTAATATCAAAATAATAAAACAAATTTTGAATTATCTGTCTAAAGTGACATATTCAATGACATGTAAAAAAGTATACTAAAGATTTTCATGATAGTAATGTCTTTAAAGTTTAGTGTGAAGTCAATCATTTAACTATAACTTCCTATTGGAGTGAGCAATATTTTTATAGTTTGTCCAGTTTTACAATTGTCATTGTTGCATCAGGTAATAGAATAAATGTGGGATGGATGAAATGGCATCAGGTCAAGGGCTTGACATGCGACCCACGAGTTCCCCTTAAAATAAAGGGGAAAATTTACGAAACCATTATAAGGCTTGTCATAATGTATGGATCGGAGTGTTGGGCTGTTAAAGGAAAGAATGAAAAGAGAGTGCATGCAGCAGAAATGCGATTGTTGAGATGGATGTGTGGAGTAACATGAATGGATAAGGTACGAAATGAGTATATTAGAGGAAGTCTGAAAGTAGCACTAATAGTGGAAAGTGGTTACCATGGTACGTTCATGTTATGAGAAGGACATGTGACAAACAGAAATTTAGATATGAATGTAGAGGATATCAGTAAGGGTAGGACTAAGAAAAGATGGATGGATTGCGTGAAAGGTGATATGTTCAAGATGGGAGGTGACAACTGAAATGATGGATGGATGGATGATAGATAGATGTGGAAGTCGAAAACCAGTTATGCCGATTTTTTTATGTGCTTCGGTGTTGTCTGGCATGTAATGAATATACTATGTACATACGCCAGAAACTAGTCCGGCCAATAATTTACGACATATTTGCGTAAATTGACGACAACCAGTTCAAAACTGACCCAGATATTGCACTTGAAGCTAATCTGAAAACTAACAAAACTGAAAAAAAAATAACTTGCAGGGCGGGTGAAACCGCGGGGCACAACTAGTTAACAATAAATATAATTTTTACCTTTTTCTTTTATTTTTTCTTCGGGTATGTGGTGTGGCTTCGGTGGCTGTGATGGTGGCACAGGGGGCGCGACAGCAGCAGCGGCAGCGTGCGCTTGCAATGCGGCTTGCTGCGCTGCTGCCAACTGCTGCTGGGCCATCATAGTGGCCCAGGGGTTGGGCCCCAAAAGGTATGGCGGCAGCGACATTGCTGCGCGCCTTCTATAATTAAAAAGAACAATACGCTTACTATTAAGTTTTACAACACTGCTTATTGCAAGTGTGACAAATCAGACATGGCGATAACACCGGCTACCATAAAATAACCAAATAAATAATTTAGCAAAACTTACTTTGCTTTTGCGCTACAGTGTGATGATCAAAATTTCTACGTGACAGTAACAAAACACTTGGAAATGTATCCGACAAAAGTTTATAATTATAATTACACACGCATATTAAAAGCCGCCATTTGTAAATGATGTTTTTTTAATGTTAGTATAATAGATTATAGTGTTACTTTAGGTATGACGATTTAAGATCGATTCATCGAAACATCGATTTTTGAAGCCCGTTTTTTAATTTGATAAGTAGCGTTGAATCGATAACGTAAGTCGTTATATTATCCTATTAAATCGACATTCAATTTTTATTGGTTTTGATAAAAACATAAGATTATTTTTACAGAAAGTTGATGGAGATTAGATTAGGATTTGTTTTTGTGAGCGCCTTTTTTCAATTGCCGGCCACATCGCAAGTGATGATACGAAACGCTTGAATCACACTAAATATGACAGTGTTTCTGAAAAGCACTATACATTGGGAATAATCTACCTATTTATTTTCTAAACGCTTTAGTCCAACAAATAAATTTAGGAAATAATAATGTCTTCTTTATACCTGTTTTTTTGGTATGGTTGTAAAAACAGATGTAATTATTAAATTCTCTGCAGACAAGAATTCGCTGTTTTTAATCATAAAAAATATATTTGTAAATACATTTTCCCAAAAAATCGACCTTGATATTTTTGTGAATCGATTCATTTATAAATCGAGATTTGAATCGATTTTGAAAAAACTCGATAAGTAGGGAGGAAATTTATGCTTAGCATGCACATTTTATTTGAGTAAAGGTAACCATGGCTAATGCACAAACCGCGCCTGAGCCAAAAATAAAGAAGAAGAAAGATAACCATAGACCAGTGTGTATGAAATATGAACTTATTATAGTAAGGGCCTACCTCCCCTAGATTCCCGAGGGAGGGTCGGCGTCAGGCAGGCGGTCGGCCATAAAAACTATAGCCAAAACCTATACAGTATGGACTACAATCATACTGTGCTGACTGTGTGTGGGCCCACATGAGTGGGAAAAGGGCAGGGAGAGGATGATGGCCTGCCTCAAGCTTGCCTCCCTAGACAAAGGCTACGTTCCTCTGTGCGTTCACAACACTCATGCTCACGACCACGGTTTTTCACGTTTCACTTGTTACCGAACGTTTCAATTTTAAACTGAATTGGATTAATTTGAGCGTTGATGTAAATAATACAAAAGGCGCGTTAGAAAAATTAAAGCAACCGCCTTAAAGAAGTTGGGTTGCAGTTTGTAATTGTGACCAATAAACTTTATAAATTTTTGTAAAACTCCATTAATATAAAAAATATAATTTCTAAATAAAGTTTAAATTTTGTGGAGTACTTACTTAATTTATTTTTCAATATAATAAATATTTCTTAGACGGCGATAGTCGGATATTTGGTACTTTTTGCGCCACAATAATGTTCCATAAAGTTCTCTTTGTTACTTTAAGTTTTAAAAATCGCGCGAAATTTGTCAACGCTCAGGACCCACAAGTTGAGATGGGTCGTTGTGAGTTTAGTGCAAGAGAAAATGATGACGTTTTCGTCGCGAGTCATATTTATAGTAATCAAGTGGAACGGCTAAAGAAGCATTTTAAGTGTCAATGCTTAGTGGAACGCAGCCAAAGCGATTTCGCTAGCTAGCGATCCTTGGTCGCGCACTACTGCCATTATCGCCTAAATGTCGAAAATAAAATCACCTCATTATGACACGGTTGTAGCTAATCTTTGTATGTATTTTATATGGAAGACAGTAATTGGGTCCTAACACTTACTGATAAAAAATTATGAGATCTTTAGTAGAACCAAACCTCCAGCTGCGCTTCGATTGGTGGCAAAAAGTACGGATTGGTCGTTTCATGACTGTCGCCTGAACTATTAGAGATTTAAATTTTTTTAAAGTTAAAACACGTTCCAAGAATATAAACAATTAAAGTAATTGGAATCTAATTTATTCAAATTCTCAAATAATAAAACAATTGTCCTCAGCTGGGGTGGACCAACTTTGAAGTTCTTTTTAGCAGTCGCTACAGCTATTTGGATGAATTTTCATGTATTGTGCCACGTAAACAGATAACGAAAATAAATTGCAAGAATAACAAACAATTGCGCCAATTCTATTACTAAAATTAATTTTACTTTAATATAATGTAGTATACGATATTGTCAATCTCCATCACGAAAGCCAGGAGGGGGAGTTAGTATAATGGTTTCAAAACTATCATATCTGTTTAAATTTACTAATTCATCTACAGTTTCTTGCATTACTTCTTCATCAATAGAAGTAGAGTCGGGATTATCACTTGAGCTACGGGAAGAACCAATGTACTCAGCAATTATTTGTGTAAGAGCGTCTACTTCATCGGTGTCACCAACATCAGGTTCAGCAGTAGTCCTCTCGCTTGCTGTTTCTTCATTTTCTAGTGTTATTTCGTCACCAATTTCCGGTCGGTCTTCAGGTTTATAAAGTTGACTTGAGTTTTTTGAATTAATATTTGTATAACATATAACTGAGTCATTAATATCATCATTCCTCATTTTTTCATTAAAATGCGGTGAATTGTTAATGTGAATTTCTGTGGAGGTGGTTATCGTATGTGATACATCTTGAAAAACATATTCGTTCTGAAAATTATTGTTTAGTTTACTGTTTGGTACAGTATGTAATAATTCTGTTGATAATTTGACAGATACATGATTATTGTCTTCATCATTGGTATTATGGTTAGAACTTTTAGCATTATTTATCGGTAACTTAGAATCGATAGATTCATTTTGAATTAATGACACATTATCTTTAAAGATGTACATTTCTTGCACCTTTGAATGCTCAGGGGTTACTTGTTCGTAATTCAGACTATTTTCCGAAGTGGTGTTAAGAATAGGACTATCTGAGTTATTGACTTTATTTTTTTGTATTTTAATTCTTTTAATCAAGTCCGGATGATTGATTTTGAATGTAGAAACAATTTCATTTATTTTATCTCTTGCGTTAGGGTCTTTCCTTCTTTCTTGTCTTATCTCCGCTTGAAGTTTGTAGAGGATTTCATCGTCATTTTTTTCTTTTGTTACTGAACACTTTGGCTGAAAAACAATACAACAGAAAAGCTTAGGTAGAGCATAACTATGTAATTTTTGTATAATAATAATAATACATCTAAATTTTAAGAAGGTGCAAATTTTTAATATTTACTTAATTTCGGAACATTCATTTCTTGTTACCTGTATAAGTATGGTGGTAGTATGGTACAAACTGTAGACAAACCGTTATACGTTATATCAAGCAAGCGAGGTGTAAAAAAAATAGATAATTACATTATTAAATAAAAACAATCTTGTATAACCGAATACTAAATGTTTTTTTTTAATTCTAGAGGAAATTACGAGTAAAATACGATTTAAAACAATTACCGTTTGGTTCCTTGTAATTAACTCTGCAAGTTCCCGGGCAAGATTTACGGTTTCTTCGGGCAAATTGGTTTTAGCAGCTAATGCTAAGCCGTAATTCTCAATTTTAGTAATGCCAGGTTCAATCTTATGCTGATATACGAGCCGGCGTTGAGTGTTGTCAGAGTCTGTAATTTCTTCTGTTACCACAGTGTAACGGCTGTTAGGGAGAAACGTAAATAAATTTTATTTTTCTTTACTATTTTATTTATTTAATGTTCTATAGTTTTGTTTTTTTTTTTTAAGAGAAGGGGGCAAACGAGCGGCGTGAACACCGAGGTGATTAACGTCGCCCATGGACACATGCAACACCAGAGGAACTGCAGATGCGTTGCTGGCCTTTGAGGAAAAGATAGGCTCGCTTCTTGAAGGACCTTAAGTCGTACTGGTTTGGAAATACCGCCGTGGACAGATCGTTCCACAGCGCGGCAGTGCGTGGCAGAATGCCAGCCATCCAGGTGGTGTGGACGATACCTGGCGATTTGTCGTGTCGTCCGATGACGAAACTCGGCGTTAGGAATCGTTCCAAACAGTTCTTTGGAACATTCCCTGTGGTTTTTACGGTCAAAAACGCAGAGGGAACTGACGTCCCTCCGCAAGGCCAGAGTATCAAGCCGATCGGTAAATGCTCGGTCGTTGACGATTCGATTCGCTCTCCGTTGTATGTGGTCAAATGAAAGAAGCTGGTATTGGGGTGCTCCCGCCCAGAGATGCGAGCAGTATTCCATAGTAAATTTTATTTATTGAAAACAAATGCAGTGGGGAGCTTAAGTCCATAAAATTGCTACAATTTTAATCCTTAATTTTAGTTCTTATGAACTAGTCGGTACTACACAATCTTCAGGAATTAGTATACAACTCCCATAAGCTAAATCAAATGAAACCTTACTTGACGACGTTGTAATATAAGTCTTGTAGTCTTGTTAAATATAAGAAGTGTGTCACAAAAAATGTAAACGCCTGGCTTTTTATTAACTCCTCGCAAACTGCCCAAGCTATACTGGTTCCTTCGTCTGCGCTCGTTCCCCTAAAAAGGATAGAAAGAATCGACTTTTGTGAGACTTCACAGAAATTACTCGCAATACAATGATGGAAATTATCATTTCATTCATCATATTCATAAATTAAGACATACACGCTTATTGGGTACTGTATAACACTTAACATTGTTCTCTTTAACATAATTATCATTGTTCTCCGTCCTACTTCTGTGTCTCCTACCGATAAAATATATTAATACAATGAAAATTGAAACTTTTAAAAACGTAAATACTTACCTGCACAGCTCATCTATGATAACAAGACTGCTAGGCGTCAGCCCAGCAAGGATATGTTGCGTTTCCTTCATCTGTAAATAACAGAAATACCAGTATTTATATAAAAGAAGAAGACTGACTGATATGTAAACACACAGCCCAAACTAGTGTGACTAGACTTTTAAAAATTTGCACAGACATTTCTGTTATTACGTAGGCGAGGACTAAAAAATAAATAAATAATCTAATAATAATGTAAATTAATCTCCTAAAGGTCTAGGTCTAAAGTAAAGGATGAAAGTTTGTATGGTGAAACTCCCCGTGCGACGCCGCAGCGGGTCGCTAGTTTGAAATAAGTGTAGGATAACTAAGCACGTCTTCGTCAGTTTAATAGTACTTCCCGGTAATTTATACTAACCTCAATAACATATGTAGAAGCATTTAATTCAGCGCTATCGTTAAAGCCTATCCTGGAGAAGATACGATCGCAAAGTCTTAATACTGCGTTCGTCGCAGGTACGAAGCATCCCAACTAAAAATATCAAATTATTTATTAATCTTGTAACGGGGGACTTAAATTTACCAAATATATGTATACTTTTCATTTTGAGCACTGAGATTATCTCCCTGCCCTCTTACCGCTTCGTGTGGGGTCGGCAGAACAAGTTTATGACTTCCATATAGTTCTATCATCGGTCATTTCGTTAGTCACTACCTTCTTAATCATATCACTTTTCACGCAATCCATCCATCTTTTCTTAGGCCTACCCCTACGGACATATCCCTCCACAAACATATCTAAAACTCTCCTTGTCACATGCCATTCTTCCCTCCTCATTACTTAGAGACATTAATTAGAGATTACTTTACTTTTGCCCCCTTAAATTTGCCACTATCGGTGCTACTTGTACACTTCCCCTAATATACAATAATAATATTTTGAGATCTCTTATTATTAATCCTTAGTACGAATCATAGCCAAACACATTTATTATCTTTTTATTGTCTTACCTGTGCCATAATCTGTATAATAGCAACTTGTTTAATATAAATACTTTTGCCGCCCATGTTAGGTCCCGTTATTATCGTGAAGTTATATTCAGGACTGGCAAACTGTAAACAATTAAATCAAATTTACTATATTAAATAATATTATACGAGTGTTCATATCAAACCTTACTTTATGTCTCGAACAAAAATAAGTAATTTTTGTATTTGGAAAATTGATTTCTTTTTCAAAATGTTTTTTACATGAAAAATGTCATCGGAAGTTTTGAGTTTTAACACGATAGTTGTGCACATTTTGTACAATTTTTTTTTCTAGCAGCTAACATCTTTATTAAAATTACTAGCAACCAAATACAGTCCACCGAAGCCTTTTCAATGAGAACCAAAAATGTTAAATGTTATATTATGTAATTATAAATAAATGTCACATGATATAGTTCAGCCTTGACGATAAGATTTTTCCTTGGTAAAATGTAAAGGTGCTCGCTCCACCCACGTCTAAAATGTTACAATCAACAATACATGTTGTATCATGATATTACAGATTGTATAATTATACAATCTGTAATATCATGATACAACTTGTAATATCAATGCGCCTAAGTTTATGGCAGTGTAAATAACCATGTCAAAATCGAATCTAAAATGTTTCATTACAAGCGAATGATCCCGGTAAGGGAGCACCTTAAGTGCAACAATATCTACTAGGTAGGTGAATGTTTAGTTTGTTATTAGACGTGAATATTATGTAGATATTCTATATATTATTCGCGTCTATCCTTACCATGAATGGGGATTTTAGAGTCGCGGTCCCAAGGAGCTTGAGGCTAAGAAATGGGCAAAATCTTACAAAGCCTATGAGAGGCCACGGTCGAGTTCCAAATGGAGATCCCGTGGCCTCTTGTCAGCGCAGTACTGTTGGCGATAATCGTAGTACGTACTATACCCCCTGCTTCGTGTTGTGTGTAGGGTTAAAACAAGCGTGGGGGATACGGCTTAAAAAAATCTCAATATCCCCCCTCCTCCCGGGCCAAAAGCTGGGTGCGCCCTTGCATTTGTCATTTCAGTCACTTCTTTGTTAATTATGTCACCTTTTATGCAATCCATTCATCTTTTTCATCACTCGTATAATCCATATCACTCTACATTTATTTCCAAAACGAAATTAATATGTTATTTGATGACAATATATTTCTTACTATGTCGTTTGGTACTGGCATCGTTTGACTGTTGTAATCCAGGAGTGGGTGCACGGAGTTTCTCACTTCAAGGTAAAAATTGAAGTCAGGCCGTATATACGAACCTACAGAACTTGCCTAGAAATATAAATATTTTTTTTTTATTAATTTGGTTTCTAGACGAAGTTTTCACATTTGGTACAAAATCTTCTATACAACATACTTGAGCTAAAGATATTAAGATGTCCAATTCGGCAACGTTCTCGCATAGTCTGTATAGACTTGACATAAACGGGCGTAACTCTTTGAGCAGGTCGGATATTACACTGAAAGTAAATAAAGTTAAAAGCCTAATTTTATTCTAATTTTAGCTATATAAGTAACTAAACAAAGATAAAAATTGAAAAAACAATAATCTTGTGTAAAATCAAAAATCGGTTGGCTTAATGTAGCAATAAATACCTATGTACGCCTGCTTTGATTATGCTTGAAGGGACTATGAGGTTGAAGTTTAGGTTTAAATTAAAGTTTATACTGCCTAAAACATTTACATAAAAGATGTTGTCGTCTCAGTTTTTTCAGAGCATAAGATAGAGAGAAAGCTTGTATCGCGATTTTACACCAGTGAACTACGGTAGTAAGTACACATCGCAGGTTTGAAACGAAACTCGATTTGCGAAGGTTTTCTAAGGAATTGCTGAATTAAAGCTTACTAATATAATGGGGTAAGCCAAGTAGGAGTACTATATTGCAAGAGTCGAAATATATGATTAGGTATATAAGGTGGTCAAAAAATATTTAATAAATAAATATGTGCTCATGCCCGTAACCCAGACGGGTAGGGAGAGATCATGGATTTCCATTAAGCGCTATCCTAGCACACCTCTCTCGCTTCTTCTACATCCATACATCTACGCATACATGCTCGTCACGGGTACTCTTTATATCGCCCTTTTTAGTAAGTTATTATATATACATTGTTAATATAGACCTAATATAGACCCGATCAATGTTTTTCCTGCCAAACCCAGCTCTCACTTCCACACATTAAAGTGGGGACGCGTACAGCACTGCGTATTGCCAGACGTAGAGCGTAGAGCCTTTATAGACAATCATTTTTTATTTTCCGCAATCACTCGTTCACAATTAACTTTGACGTGCCTACCATCTTTATTATACATACATTACAAATACACAAACGTAAAACAAAGATACAAACATATTACTCATTTTCTGTATTTCATTGAGCGATTCCTTGGCTTGTTGATCCAGAATTACAAGTTCTTCGGTAGTCATCGTAACGCTTGTCCCGTTGAACTGCACCTGGAATACAACTACTTATGTCATAAGTATAGTTTCTCTAGATTTTAGAGCTTACATTTTAAGAGAATACAAAACATAATAGCTGGAAAGCTGCGGATTTCCAACGGACTTTAAGATTCCTTAAATTTTTTTTTTCACTTATTTATTTTTTGGGCCACCACAATATGTAATATCCTTATGTAATGTAATACCTTACCTGTATAAATATATCTGGTAAATCGTCCACATTAAAGTTTCTTCTGTTTTTGGACGCCACTGGTAAAACAACGTGAAATCCTTTCATAACGTTTTGATTTAGTCTGATAGGCAAGTCATAAGACTCGCTTAGTTGTTCAACGACCTTCTGTATGTCTTCTATGAGTTCCGAATAGGTTCTTCTAGCAACATCTAGAAGGCCGTTTATTTCGGGCCTAACGGCGAAGCATCGTTGCAAGCTGCCCATAGCACCTTTTTCTAAATGAGCATCGTCTTGGATAATTTTACGAATGCGTTCGTAAATTTCGTTGTAATGGGAATTTTCAAAATCCTATAGATTTAAATAATAATAGAGTACTATTACGCGCATCTTGCACTAAGCTAACCTAGATATAATAGGGTATTATTATTTATTATTATTATAGTGCGCCTTCAATAGCATATAAACAATTTCCATTGAATGGGGTTAAGTAATACAGTGTTGTTCTTTAAATGATTTAATATGAAGCATATTGTTCCTTCGAGCAGGATATACCGCAACGACATTATGATTAGATAAGATTTTTAAAAAAATACCATTTTTATTTTTCTCAATCTGCCACTTTCCGCCGTTCTTAGAGCTTCTACCAAATTGGGCACCATCTCCATAGTGGTTTTTAAAAGCAATGTTTGATTTAATTGTGCTTCACCGAATTTCTCCATGTTAAAGTTTGGGGCCTCAATACAGAGGAACAATATTTTGTCGATTTCTGATAGTTTCTTTACTATGTCCTGTACGACATATAACAAATTAAATCTATGTATTTCGATAATGTTATGCTATAAATTCATTCTGTTGCTATACGTTGCAATAATAATATCACCACAATTTTTTTACAAAGGTATTTTTGTATACTTCACCTGCAAATCTACCATCAAACCTGTGTCGTTCTCAATCAATTCCTGCACAGCATCCAATCTAGCTTCGATGAACTCTTTGTTGCACGAGGGTTGAAGTATAGCGGCTCTCAACGCACGTATTCCCCCGACAGTGTACGTAGGTCCTAATACACCTAGTAAGCAACACGACGGCCCGGCAGATGGAACTAGTGGCTGAACTAATTCTAGTTGAGAAGCTGTGCCTACATCTGCAGAGAAATTATGTTGCTACTATTTCTACACTGCTCGTAGGTATGAATGAACGATGGAGCCAAATGCTAGCAGTGGAATGAGCAAAGTTCTGTTGCGTATTTATAACATCATTTAAGGTCACCAATCCAAAGAGCTATGAATGTATTCTTTATTTTGAGATTATTTGCAAATATTTGTGCTATAGAAGTGTAATCTAGAAAATTCTAAATAATGATAACGATTACCGATGATCATGGTATCCTCTGAAGAGTGGTATTCGATCTTTAATGATTCTCTAGCGAACACAA
>JWHW01056456.1:83111-126727 GCA_000931545.1 Papilio glaucus
TCCAGATTTAAGGTTTATCCACTTATTTGTTTATGATAATTAAGATACTTAAAGTATTATACGCGCAATATTATTGTTTTATCAACATAAGTCACTGTATAGTTTAACATTCGATTGATAAAAGATGATATGTTTTGATTATTTTCAACTATAAAGACGTCATGTGTGATGCATTCTAAATTAAGCCAGTAGCTAAAGTCTCCGCTTTTAAGAAAACATATATACGTATAAAAAATTAATTGCTTCCAAAAAATTATAGAAAATTACTTGCAAATTATTTTTTACATACGTATATACGAGGCATGTACATATATCCAACCAGCAAAATTTGTTGTTTTTTTTAAACGGATATTTTGTTAGAAACATTTTTAATACATACAACTGAATGTTATCGCAGTATAAATGAATGCTTTACTGATTTTTAAATTGACAATCACGTGTCCGCTGGCGTGAAGTAAACATAATTCGTATATCGGTCGACGAGGACATGTGCGAATTGGCTGTTGTCATAACAAAATGATACGTATTTTTTTCTTCTTATCTTAATCGTTTTAATTGCTTACTTTTCTTTATGTCTGTTTAGGTCAACATTTTAATTGATTTTAAATCAACTTTTTTTTTAATGGAAGAAGGTGGCAAACGGGCAAGCGGATCACCTGATGTCAAATGAGCGCTACCCATAGACATCTGAAACAATCAAACGTGTTGCAGACGCGTTCCTTACCCTGAAAGGACAGAGGAGGACATTGATAGGAAAAATTATATTTCCTTTTCCCCGTCAATTCCCTCCCCGTCCAATCCTCTTCCAGTTGCCATTCTATCCTTATAAGGAAAGGGTGGGAAGGGGAAGAGGACTTAAATTAGGCCTCCTTCACGCATGTTTTCTGTGAGGTCCTGGTGTTGCACCGGTCAAGCCGACCCATTGTGACCTTGTATTCTTTCCCGTGCCATACAATCAATTGGGTTATATCGGCTATTCTATTTTTTTCTAAATGCATTTATCTATAAGCTATTTTGACAGTCAAAGTGTTGTTACAGTACGGCGGAGGCTATGGGAGGCAGCATGACGTTTCAGGAAGCCCTGAAGAAGAGGTTAGACATTATCAGGCCTAGTGTCAGTCAGATCCGGCAGTTCGTTGCGACTTTTCCCATCAATCTCACGCCTGGAATCACGTAAGTGTCTTCATTCAAAAACATTCGAATGGTACAGACTTGTATATGTTAAAATCATTAAACAATTTAGACCAATCTGTAAGTTGAGACGTGCTATGTCAGCAATATAACTGCTGTCATCTTTGCGGACCATACTATTGGGTAACCAGATCCAACCAAATTCTATTTTGCTTTGGAATTGAATTGAATTGGATGAAGAATCTTCTTTGTTCAATTATAGACTCTTAGTTGGTCTTTTTGTGTATATAAATTGATTTCATCCCGGCCCTTCCTGACTTGCGAGGAAGTCTCGTATTCTAATACAGATTTCGCATTTCAACACGGCTGACTTACTTTACTGTTTTATTCGCTCTATCAAAGATTTTCAAATTAGTTCAAGTTTAATTCCAATTAACAATGAACATGCACGACAAGAATTGGAAGTAAGTCATCGACCCACTTCATACAATGTTTACATTTCATCATCGGACGATATCATATAGTTAGTTAGTATCCAGTCAACACCGCTTCGCCGCTCCGACCTGACCTCGACCCGGGTGATAGCTCAGTCTCTTTCTGCAAATCATCCATTAAATTTCTATCGGTTTGAATACAAAGAATTATAGATCTTTATGGGTCGTCTTCCCACACAATGAAAAAGAGAATCCACAGTTGTACATTATCCAGAAACGTTGGAACTTAGGAGGTATTTTTATTAAGTCAAAAAAGTAGAACAGAATAGGCGAGCAAGAATATGTAGGAGGAGTGTTCAGAAGAGTTTCTGGTTACCTTACGCATAGGGTAAAACTCTGAATAATCGGATTATTTTTTTAGATGGATTAAATTGTTAAAGCTTTCGTAAGACATTATTAACTAAATAATTAACACAGCTAAACTTACGTCTGATCGGTGAAGGTAGCGAGACGAGGCCCGACCGCGGACTCCTTTAACTCACCCTGATGAAGCACCTCCTATAGGTCTGAAAATAGTCGATACCTACACTGATACGATGTGAGTTTAGCCGTTTTAAGTATTAAGAAGGATAACACAAAACTGGGTATTGGAATTGCGAAGCGAATACCCAAGCTGCTAGTAGAATTTTCTAGTTAAAATTAGTTCCCATTGTTTAGGTTCAACCATCGCCCAATTTATAATCTGATAAGTTCAATGGATAATCTCTGCAATTTATTTACTCCAGTTGAGTGAGAGTATGTTTTTGTTTTTGCTTCTGGAGCTCTTGGTACTTTCCCGGCTTGGTACTTTCTGCCGTTTGATGTCACTTACAGGCATTTACTCAATATATCGGTCAATAATTGAATAAGAAACAAGGGGAAGTACAATATTAAGGAAACATTAGCATAAAACGCAAAATGGAATACGAGAAGCAGGAAAATTATTGTTGTAAATGTAATAGAATAGATATCAATATCTTTGGACCGGCGTTCCGTCAGTGATTCTAAGGCTCCTTTGCCATCGATGGATTTTTAAGGCGTCCACAAAATTCTATCTTCTAGAAGAAGAGTATTATTAGAGGATTTTGAGCAGATAAAAAACGACATCTACAGTATCAGTTCTTTTTTATTAAGGCAACGTAAAAGACGAATAAATTACTTTCAGGCAATTGGTTAAGGCGTTGCAAGACAGAGGAGTGACAGTGTATCTGGTGTCCGGAGGATTTCGCTGCCTCATAGATCCCGTAGCGGAACTGCTCAACATCCCAGTGTCACATGTCTACGCCAACAGGCTTAAATTCTTCTTCAACGGTGAGTCAATTTTAGATTTAGACATGATTTTATTTCCGATATGCAAGAGTGTCATCATCATCTGCAGGAACTATTACATGTATGTCAACTGTTGGTGTATCTTCCAATGTGCGAACATCGGAAGATGTTGCGCTAACAGTTCGACCAGATCGTTCGATCCATCTTGCGCTGCGTCGTCGTATACATCGTAAAACCCTTCGCTAATCCTACGTATATTATAAATGCGATAGTTTGTAATGGTTTTGTTATTCTTTCACGCGAAAACAGCTGAATGGATCTGGATGAAATTTGGCACGGAGATAGATTACAGTCTGGAATAGCATATAGGCTACTATTTATCCCGAAAAAATGTAAGGTTCCCGTGAATGAATTTTTGGTTTATTATCTAAGTATATAAAAGGCGATGTTCCATATGGATTCCGAAGTGGCTACTAGTAGTATCTAATGTAAAGTTATTTGTATCTTATTATATAATGGGGTGTATCTATTATATACTGAATTAGTTTACGTTTAAGGAGTAATCAAATGTTAATTTATTCACAAATTGGAAAAAGTCAAAAGTCAAAAGTTTTTCGCCTACTTCTTATGAATACGTCACAAAAATTAAGTTCATATTTATTGAATTCAATACATAATTTTGCAAAATGTGTTGATACGACGTCCTTCGCATGTGCTTGTTTATACGCAGTTGCACAATACATTTAAAATGTAATGCAAACAGATACTATCACAACCAGAAAGTTATCAAACCTTATAAAAAAATCCGTATCACTCCGCCGAGTTAATTTGGTAGTGAGATAGAGTTGTGTTAGTAATATTGTAATTAAAAAAATATTAATAGTAATAGTTACTTTAAAAAAACGCGACGTTTCATGGTTTACCTCCACTATGCATTGGTTTTTAATGGGGTCATATTAATTTATGACACCCCGGAGAAGAATACGTTTCTAGTGACATGTCACTCTTCAAAATTGGTTTAGCCGTTTAGGCTACAAGGAGGTCACAATGGGACATAAACACATGCATGGGCGCGAATAACATTACCTGCCTTCTGGGTCAGTCGGACAAAAATTATACATGCGAAATATATTTATGGGTTTTGATGTAAAATATTACGTAGTGGGCTTAAATTCTACGTAATTTTGTATACCAGAGAGAATTCTTCGAGAAAAAGAAAACATTTTCTAAACTGGTAAAAAGTGTCGACATATTACTGAAAACATATTTACGATGCATTATTGTGCTATGAAATATATAATAAATGCTATGAAAATAATCACGCATAGAAGTCGTGCTTAACTTTACATTAGGCGTTTATTGTCTTGAAAGATAATTTCCATTAAGTCAGATATACAGGTACATGTGTGCAATATTTTAACTAAATGTCCCCCCGCAGAAGTCCATACTGTTTGTCTTGTGTTTCCGATTGGCGATTTTATGCAATTAAAAACATTTTTTGAACTATTAGAGCATAATGTAATACTAGTGATCGGCCCCGGCTTCGCCCGGGCTGCACTAATTATGTTGATGATCTGATCGCTACCGAATGCTTCACACGGTCACCCGCTAGACCAATCTGAAAATTTCATCGAAATCGGTACAGCCGTTACATACACGCCACTTCGCCATTTATACATATATAAGGATAACGCCATCTAGTAAATGTTTGTGATACTTGCATGTTTAAAGAGTAAAAGAGGATATTTTTGTAACCATAATGCCATAAAAATATGAGTTCTGTACAAATTAGGTTACAAATTGTTGATTAACTTATTTCGTGTAAACACCGCTATCAGTCCATACGGAATGGTTGTTTTCGTTAGATAACTGTGAGATGCTGGGAATTCCTCTTTTGTTGATTAACACGTTATACATTTTATCAACGTAGCGACCGAAAGAAAACCCAACCAACCCAAGTAGGTGAGGTCGCTGTGTTATCGTCGTGCGCTTGAGGCCGCTTTCAAACCAAATTTATAGTCGCCGAATGTGATTCTCATTCGGTGTAAAGAAAAATTGAATATGGATTGAAAAACCAAAGTGCGGTACCCTTGCTCACAGTTGGCTGACAATACGTTTGGTTTGAACACGACCTAAGAGAAAACATTTCTATACAAACAACGCTTTTATCTTTATTGTATTAAGAAAATAAAAAACACATTATATGCAGAAAATGTTTGAATCAGGGTCGGGTCGTTCTCCGATTGCTACCGTTAGGTTAGTTAACTTACTTAATTTTGAACCTAAGCATCGCGTACAAACAATATAAGTTAAGAAATAGGCACTTCCGAGTCTATAACAGATTAATTTGTAATAAATCAGTACTCAATTTGTGTGTAGCAAAGGGGCAATTAAAATGGAGGAAAAGTGCGGGTTTTCCTTAAAACAGTAGCTAAATGATTTGTAACATGTTACCCAGACATATTATGTTATTATTTTAAACTGCTAAATTTTAAGGTGATCATTAAATTTATTGACATAAAATTCAATGTTTTTGTTAACAAATGTATAAGAATGCATGGTCGCAGCTCCGCCGCCTATCTGGACACGCCCTTATATTCTCCCTGAAGAGAGAACGGAACAAAAAGTCGAACAAACAAATTTAATATTAGAATTCAATATCGTTATGATATAAACATCGCGTTAACGATAGCAAAATATCATGTAGAAATTGTTCGCTTGTTGATAAAACATCGAGGGGGGCGTCATTGACTCATGAACCGAGTGATACCGACTCGCATTGTGGAAATATGTATTCAATACTCATCGGCTTTTTAAATCACTGAGCCGGCGAAAATATTCCATTCACGCTTATCGATTACTTTTATCGTCGCATCGCAAGTTATCTTTATTTTAGGCCAAACAAAAAAAATGTAACTAGGCAAAGTCACGCAAATTATATCACGATTACAATAAAAGAGCTTTAATAATGTTTACCTCGGGCCAAAATTATGTTTACTAAACCTACATACTGTTTACTAAAATCTGATGAAAGGATGAAATTTAGTTTTAAATGATCAAGCAGAACAAACAGTTTTAACGCAAATATGATGATGAAAATTTTTCTGATAGTTGCCACTACATAGGACTCCGCCGATCGCACAAACAAAGCCCAAGACTCATAAACAATTCTTGTACGTCTGCTATCTAGCACGCGCGTGCTGCGTGCCCGTTGACGCGCGCCTTTTACGTAAATCTGGGACGCTTGACACAAATACATACAAACGTGTTTTTGCTAATATTGTTTACATTAATATTATTACAGCCTCTAGGCACAGTTTGGTCAAGGTTAATCTCACGAATTATGTGTTGGTATTCCAGTACACGCAGCAGTGTTTTGTGCTCTTAACCTTTATTTTATTGGTACTTATAATATTTTATAGTAAATTATTTGGTACAATAGAAAAGGTTCTGGAATGGCTACCACTTCAGCATGTAATGTGGGTATTCCTACGCCAAAATCCAAAGAGCTCTTACTTTTTCCACTTGACTATGAATTTGTAATTGGTTATATATAACTAAAAAGATCTGATTGTTGTAGGAGAGTATGCTGGTTTCGACGAGAACGAGCCGACATCTCGGTCCGGCGGCAAGGGCCTGGTGATCCGGCGGCTGAAGGACCAACACAACTATCAGCGGCTGGTCATGATCGGTGACGGCGCCACTGACGCGGAGGCCAGCCCGCCGGCTGAAGGCTTCATAGGTGAGATAGTACTACAGCATGATGAAAGCAACTATGTTTTACAAGAGTTTGAACAAAAATACATGGCCATTATTTTGTCATGTTATTTCTTGGGTTCCCCCGACATTAAGTGACCGCTGTCCATAGCATCTGCAAGAAGCTAATGAGTAGCACATGCGTCGCATACTTTTAATGGACAGAGGAGAAGATAAACAAAAAAATGATATTTACTTTTTCAACCCATCACCCTTCTATCCCTTCCATATTAGAAAAGAATAAGAAGAGAAAAAATAGGATTAGGTGTCCGGCACCAATCATCAGAAGAAAAGCAGATTACTTCTATTTCACGCTTGTCTTCTGTGAGACCCACAACAGATGTTATTGCGGGCTCTACAATTGTTACAACGGGCTTGAGCCGACAGAGCGTTCGCTAAAAGTCTAGATTGGTACCCTGGTTATAAATAGGTAGTTGTACTTAATTTTGAGGGCTTGATTCGAAGGTACGCAGAAGGGGTACGCAGACTATGCCTCGATCGGTATCTTACGATCGGAAGAGTTTTTTTAAACGACTTTTCGATGTAATATTTTACTTATAAGGGAACCACTTATTATATGTAGTCGGGGCCAAAGTTTATCCTCTGTCACATTTCCATCATCAGTTTTGCTTTCGAAGACTTATTGTATGTTTTATTAGTATCTTATAATTTTTATATTACAGGTTTCGGAGGTAATGTAATAAGAGAGGAGGTTAGGAAGAAGGCGGCGTGGTACGTCACTGACTTCCAAGAGCTCCTCAATTCTCTTACGATCCAAGCCAAGTGAGATCCAGCAGAAAGTTAGCACGCAATTTTAGACGTTATTGCGTTCAAAACACGTTCGAAAATAACGTGGGTATTAGATAAATTTGACAATGGTTGTTCAATGTAATATGTAATGTAATTTATGTCTTATTTTAATAGTCTTATGAGCGGAATTCGATTGCGCATTTATTTACATGTCTGCATGTATTGTGATTTTTAAAGTACTAGAAGTACAAACGTTTTAAGTATTATCAGGACCTCGTTCTGATTGCCGAGAAGTAGAAAAAATACTGGTCGATAAATGTGGTAAGTAAGGATAACTTTAGCTTCATTCACAACTAAAATAAAAAAGGAGGGGGCAAGATGCAGTTTAGCTTTTTTTATGGTGTAAGATGTGGTGTTGACAGCCCATTATTCACAATTTTAATTCTAACATTAAAATATTGATAAAAAATCGACAGTAAAGAACAATAGTTATACATATCTCTGTCTACCCTGGTTATTTGGTTTGGTGTATTTATGTATGTAATGACATGGAAAGTTGTGAAATTGGTATTTATTTGATATTATATGTATTTATTTTAATATAATTTTAGATGAATTTAGTTAATTTCTTATAATTTAATTGTTAACTAAAGAATAATTTTATAGTTTTTATTTAGTATTTACATAGTGTAAGGACAAGTCAATTGTTGTATTTTTAGTTTTGACTATTGTGTTTGGTAACGCTGACGTTGTGATGTTTATCGAATGTTATTCTGAATTTTTAGACAAAAATGGCTGTGTACTTCCTAGTTCGATAATATAATAAATAAAATTATTTTAAGAATCTTTGTTATTATTTCATTTTAACACTTGAAATACGATATAAAATACGTAAAATTTAAAAACTAAAATCTCTCCTGTTTAACTCTCTCTTTCCCCTTCTTTCTTTTTCTGCCTCACGCAAATTGTAGCTACGAAAATAACCTGAGAATAATTGGTCTCTAATGGTTGTGTTGCGGGAGCCGATAAGTAATGCTAAACTTCGTACAAGTTTAGCATTACTTATCGGCTCCCGTCGGCTATCGTCGAGCGTCATGGTCCACATGGATCATATTGGATTTTGAAGATTATATGTCCGATGATCGATGTTTTTTTATAAACTTAATGGGCCACCCTAAGCGCGGCTCTTCATAAACGACTGCTTTATAGAGTAGGGTACTTAACAGGGTCTAAGATACCGGAGATATGTAAACCAGACGAGCGCACGAGGATGTACAGAAATCCCCGCTTCGGGTCCTTTACCAATGGTTTAACGCCATGACGTTTTTCCATAACTCTGATATTTGTAATCCACCCTACAATCTATTTAAACTTTAAGCGCCTACTGGGAGATATTCTTGGACTAATTATGAATTTTTGCTCTTCTCTTTTTCCAGGAGTTTAAAAATTTTTGTCAATCGTATCTGTGTCAATCGTACTTGGATATATTTCCTTATAATCCTAGCTAAAATACGCAATAGCACACATTTTATTATAATCATTAAATTTGTTTTTATAACGAATAAACTAGCAAAAGAGAAGAGAAGGGAAGGACAGGGCAGGTCAAATCCTCCAACCTAAATCTAAACGACTTGGTCGTTGGAGTACGAGATGTCACGCTTTGAATGTGTTCTTAATAAATGAAAACCAAGCGCTTTATTGTTTTGTTTTTCTCTATAATAAGGTGTCAAACGAGCGTGCGATTTACCTAATATTAAGTGACCGCTACCCATAGGCATCTGTAACAAGCTAATGAGTGGCAGATGTGTTGCCTACTTTTAATGCACAGAGAATAAACAGAAACAAGGATATTTCCTTTTCCTGTCAATCTCCTCTGTCAAATCCTGTTTCCTTTCCCATCTTGTTAAAAAAGAGTGGGAAAGGGAAGAGGACTAGCATTAGGCCTCCGGCTCCTCACTCGTCAGGCAGAACGCAGAAATACTTATACTTTACGCCTGTCTCCTGTTAGGTCGTGTTATTTTCCGGTCGCGCCGGCCCATTCGTGAAACAGATGTTGTTGTTGGCTGTACCACTATTAAAACTAATGTATGTTTCATTGCCACCGGTAGTCACATCGGCTTCGTCGATTTATAAAACTGAAGTATCATAACATTCTTATTCTTCCGTGGAATGTCGTATACTGACGTGATGAGTGATGATGATACACTCAGTCAGGTTTTTTTGGTTATTAAAATTACCTATTACTTGTTGTAGAAGTAGCAAACAAGAAACCGGGTCACAAGATGTTATATGAACAAAGTTACCATTTACATCCGTAGCTTTTAGTAGCTAAGGATGTAAATGAGTTGAGTTGCATAACTGTCAGCGGTTTTTTTTTATAAACGGCGATAATAGGGAAAAGGGGACGAGGAATGGATAAAGGGACGGGGCGTTTGGCACTTTACTCATCACATTAAACGTAGAGACATACCACTACTTCCCGCTCGTATTCTGTCGTCGCATCAGATTACGATACTTCCCCGGCCCATTCGTGGACGGTCACTACTGCTGGTTCTATTTTTTCGAAATTATACCTTTGACTTAACTAATAAATAACTTTTTTTATGGAAGAAGGAGGCGAACAAATTACCGGTTCTTGTTATGTTAAATGTTTACTGCCATAGACCGCAACTGTTGCGTTTGTTAGGTACAATTAGGACCTTTAGCTATACCTGGCCTGGCCGATAGGTCGGCAGCCAATTAGGGTTCCGAAGTACGCTCTCAGGACGCTATGATCGTCTCGTCGAAAGTGATTAACTTTAATGTTTCAATTGGATAGTATTTAGACATATTTCAATATAAAATGTATTGACATAATGATTAAAAGAAAGAGCGTACAGATGAAAACAGTTTATGTATTTTTATGTGCTGTGTGTACAATAAAACATTAAGAAAATTTCTTTCGATATTGAGATGATCGCCGGAAACGGTGCGCACGCCGCGCCGGCCGGGCGGCCGTCCGCAAACGTATAACCGTCGTATTTCGAACTTTCAACTCTAAAAATACATGTTTGGTGACCCCGCGCGACTCGGCCGCAGTCGCGACGCGCTCGGAAAGGTCAAATCTCGCTCGACATGTCGCGGCCCATTGTTTCGCGCCGATAATTTACGTTAAACCGATCACAGATTACACCATAATCGGTTTAACCGGTAACCGGTTGTTGTGAGTTGTTATGGAAATTTAAAAGCAGTGCGTTCAAGTGATGTGATATTATTCGATTTATTTCCGATACACATAGTGAAGATAGGTGATGTGATAAAGGGCAATATTGTTTATGAATGTTTGCTGTACATATTTTTTCACGGTATCCATTTTGAAATCATTTTGTAACAAATATACGGTGTCATATAAAACAGGACAATTATTTTCATCCATATTATTTTCATAAAAACTCTGTATAAAATCACTATATGATTTAACAGTTCACTATTTAAATAAGAGTTAAAAATACAACTGAAAATGAAAATTAATGAAAGTTTAATATTAACTGCCACCCAACACAAGAAACAGAGAACTATTAGTTCATTTATCGGTTTTGAATATAGTTAAAAAGATTTTGTTAAGGTAAATAAAAGAAAAACTCCTGCAACGTTTAGAGTCGTTTTTCTCTTCTTCTTCGCGCCATTAAGTTCGTTTATTTCACTTTCCAGCTTATCGGCTTTGGGCTAATTAATTAATTCCACTATTCTTAGTGACTTATAGTATATACATATACATGTATGCGTTGAACGTGAAATGCTGATACCGTAACACACTTGCTAATTGGAATTTAATATATTCTATACATTTTTCCCCCATTCCATCTTTAATGTGTGTAATATTCTATAATACTTACTTTTGTCGCCTAGAGAGTACATTTTCATTTTCGTAACATACATTTGATGAATAGTTTTTGCACAATTTGACTATTACCGTGGATTTCCGCTGACGTATAAACTTGTCGCTATACAAGATTTCTCTCTATCCTCTCTCTGAAAAATCTGAGACGACAATGTTTTGTGTGAATATTTCCGGCAGTGTAAACCGAGGGCTAGACAAACGTTTCTATTGACTGGAATGTGTTTGAATATTGGACAGATTTTTGTTAGGCTTAACAAAGCTAATGCTAGTTTTGTAGTAAAAGTAGCTAATTTTTTAAATATATAATAATTTTAATAATAACAATTTTCGGCTGAATCCGTATCCGTATATTTTTATATTTGTAGAAAAAGATAAATTTGCCTTTAGTTTATTTCGTTTATGTAACGCGATAGAGCGAAAATTAAATAAATTATAACAAACAAGATAACTCTAAAACTCGCCTGAAGCGAACTGAAAGATAAAAATATTGTTGAAGCGATAACTTTTGTGTGAAAGGTTCGCTTGACAACATGCTAAACATGCTTATTTGAATTTGGAACAGTTTTGACGATTTTTTCATGTATATCCTCTTTTATTAAATTTTCAATTTTATTTTTGTTGATTATTTATTTATTTTTGAACTATTGTCGCGCCATCCAACCTGTTTTGAGATTCGGCAGTCCTGTGTTTTTTTAATATATTTTAATAGTTCAACAGTAGTACAACAAGCATACATAGAAAGGATGGGAAAGGGAAGAGGATGGATATGAAAAGGAAATATCTTTTTCCTATCTATCCCTTCCTCTGTATATTTAAGGTAAAAATAGTAAGAGATATTATATTGGTTGCTAGGCAAAGATCATGAAATAAGGAATACTTTTTAGCGTCAGAGAAACACTTATTGACTAGCAAGCTAACATAGCCCTAAGATTGTTCTGGGATATGAGTTCAATTTCCTACATTAAAGTAAGTTCAACTTATGCTTATAACAAAATCTTTATTTCTATTTATATGTAGGGTATATCGATTCTATCCGTCTAACTGTATCTTTCTCGGGATGCAAAACTTTCATATTTCTAATTCTTAACATCAACTTCTCTGCGAGTTGATCGGGTATTGGGACTATACCAAATTTGGGCATCCATCTAGGCTTAGTGCGCCTTAATGATGTTAGTATTACTTTATCGTTGTCATTACTGTTGTTAGGTTTTGTTTTCTCAAGTAATTCTTTAATATAATTATCTCGTATCGCGGCTTCAGATAAGGCATCATTATCCATTCTTGCTATTGGTTGTTCTACGGTTACTTCTGCAGCAGCTGTCGTGGTCGCTTGTGTTGTTGTTGTTAACTTGATTTGTGCTTCTGTTGGTTTTGCTAAAATAGAGCTCGGTGAATTAATTATGTAATATGGATAAGGTACATACAAGAAACCGGGTCGATTGCTCTCTTCCGCACATTTCCGACAGTATTGCATGCAGCATTGCTTAGGATTTGTATAGCAAATGTCGCAGGAGCACACGCATTCTTCTGGCACGTAATTATAATTGTTTGGTACAACTGGGTACAGTTCTGGATTATTCAAGTAATCGGCTTGTATATTTTGATATACGACGTCCGGTGAATGATGTTTGTAGTAGTCGCCATATTCGAAATGCGAATGGCTGCATCTTAACATTACGTAAAAAGTAACGATCCCGATAACCTGAAAAATAATCAAATAGATACATGTTTGAAATCTGTTAGAATTTACAAAGTATTCGAAGGGCATGACCGTGGAAGGATTAATATCATAAATGAACGTTGGAGGATTTTATGAAATGAAAAAGTATGCGATTTTATGAAAAGAAAAAGTTTAAGGTTTTATGAAACTAAGAAATGTAACAATTGTTTTTATAATTTTGAATCGAACAATTTCTATATTTGGTAAAATGTTACTTTAAGTGTGCTAAATATTATAACAATCACTAAGTTACTGTTTCGAAATCAATGTAACTATGTTTGAAAACTATTACCAATGTGTGGCAGGATGGAAATCCGTTATCTCTACCTCCTCTGAGTTACGGGCGTGAACTCATACGAGGTGTGTTCAAAAAGTATCGCGAATTTTGAATTTTCGCGGGTTACGTGTATTCGAATTTCGATTTTTTTGTGGCGTTATGTTGGTACATATGTCTCTCACTTATGCTGACAAGTTCGGCCATTTTGAATGTTCATTTAATTCTTGACAGCTGCTTTGCTTGCACGTGATTTGGTTCGTCTTCGATTTTTACCTATTCAAAAAAATGGAACAAAGAACCTGTATCAAATTTTGTGTGAAAAACGAAATTAAGTGCGCGGATGCATTCCGAATGTTTACTGTGGCATACGGAGAAGCTACTTTGGACAAAAGCAACAGCATTATCGGTGGTACAAAATGTTTTCAGAAGGCCGAGAAGATGTGAACGACGAAGAGCGTGCCGGACGCCCGAGCACTTCAACAACAGACGAAAAAATTGATGAAGTGAAGAAAATGGTATTGGTCAATCGTCGAATCACCGTTAGAGAAATTGCCGAGGACCTAGGCATATCGATAGGCCAATCCGCCAGAAACGTCAGATTTTGTGGAAAAACAAAAATTGGCTTTTGCACCACGACAACGCCCCTGCTCACACATCGCTGCTTGTACGCGACTTCTTGGTCAAAAACAACACACTAATGATATCGCAGCCACCGTATTCCCCAGATCTGGACTTTTCTTGTTCCCGAAACTGAAGAGGCCCATGAAAGGACGACGCTACCCCACGATTGACGAGATAAAGACGGCATCGAAGAAGGAGCTGAACAAGATACAAAAAAATGATTTTTTGAAGTGCTTCGAAGATTGGAAAAAACGTTGGCACAAGTGTATAATATTTTATCCCCTTCAAAGTAATCCCAGGGGGATTACTTTGAAGGGGATAAAATAGATATTCACGAATAAATAAATAATTTTTGAAAATACACAAAATTCGCGATACTTTTTGAACACACCTCGTATTTTATTTTATGTTCGCCTTTGATGTTTTCTTTTTATATTAATTAACGAAATAATCTACAATGATGATGTATATTTTTTGGAACGCTACAGTTTTTTGTTAATAATCATCATCTAAAAATTAATTCATCTTTAATTTATTATTAAATGTTGAAAAATGTTAGTATGTTAATGTAATATGATATTTGCAGGCTGATATAAGCATTCATATAATTTGAATTCAAAATTTAGTTGGATTGATTTTAAATCAAGATACTGAAAATATGACGTTGTAATACAATATGCAACCATATGATATATCTAAAGAAAACATTAATAATAATTAAATAAATACAAATATATCATACCAGTTTCATAATACCGCTGTTGGAAATAGTAAATCTATTTTCGTCCGAGTGACATCCTCACGATTGTTTCTTCGATAAACTAACTCCCGCGCTGGCGACAGGTGTGCGCCACGTAAGGTCGATTATTTCTTTTTTCCAAAGTTAAATCGATGCATTGTTAGGAATTATACAAGCTGTTAAATTGCCCATTGATTGTAATTCGCTATTTTCAACAAAGCATTTACGTAAAACTGTATATATACATGGTAAACTCATGATGGCAGAAGGCGTAGAAGTCAATTCAAGATTGTTGTTGTAATGTAATGTTAAAACATTATATTATAAAAACATTGAGCACAGTGCTGCCACTGTGCTCAATGTGATTTCAATAAAGGGATGCAAGGGGCAAGTTCTAACTCGTTTGCATGGCATCCTATGTGATTGTGAGATATATGTATATAAATACTTAGTTGTGTCATAATTTCTGTCACAAACTTTTACTTAATTATAAACACATTACAAATAAAAATGTTACCATTTAAGGACTTAAATAAATGTCCACGTTTATAAATATTTCTTTCTGTAATTTTATTGTATTCTTATTTACTATTTATAAATCTTAAATTTAACTTAAATAGAAGAGATATAATCTCTTATACTAGTCTCTCACTTAACTCTGCCAATGGGTAGAACAACGCGAGATGAATAAGTTTCTTTTGTTGGTCTTATTCCTTTTCTAGATCGTTCATATCTGTTATTTAATATGCGTTCATAGTTATTCGGATGTTGATGAACATTGGAAATTGCTTCTTCAATGTTAGGCATTGAATAAGCTAAATAAAAAGGCTGGCCGCTTCTTTGATTGCCTTTGCTACTTGGTGGTTCTGTTGATGTCGTGTCAAAGTCTTTTTTTATTGTCGTTGTTGTTTCTGTCGTTGTTGTTTCTGTCGTTGTTGTTGTTGTTGTTGTTTCTGTTGTTTCTGTTGCTTCCGTTGTTTCCATTGTTTCCGTTGTTGTCGATGTTTCGTCAGTCTTTATTGTTGTCTCTGTTGAAGTTACTGTGGTTTTAACAAAAGGCGCCATAGTACTTGTAGTGCCATAAGAATTTTGACGCAGAATACTTGCAAAATATAACCCCAGTGGCGGATGATATGGTCGTAACTGTCTCAAATCGTTCTGTCGCGGACAAGCTGCACACATATCCCGACAACACTCTTTAGGATTTACACAGTCACTGCAGGAGCATATACATTGTTCAGAGTACCCGAACTCGTTACTGCTCATGTCTAATACCTCATCCAGAAAATTTCTCTTCCTATGCCGGTTTAACTTCATACTTTCTTTAGCATTGCGAAAATCAAATCCAAACTGTTGACGATCTGGTACTGGAGAATTGTGAAAATATCCAGCGGGTTTTTTGTGCTGCGATGCTGTATTTTGACAAATGAACAATATTATTTGTACCTCGATTATCTGAAAATGAATTGTGCAAACATTTTTATTTTATCAGTGAGTTGAAAACATTAATGTAATTAAAGAATCTCATACGATTTTCATAGTAAACACGTAATCAATTTCGTACAGATCTCTATAATTAAAAGTTATTTGTAAATTATTATTATATTTAAATCAACAGTGGCAGTAAAACATCGCGAACGAGATTTATAGTAGAATTTTAATTTCTGAACCAAAATCAGTCAAACATGTCAAAAGTAATAAAATCGTATGCTTTATGACAACAATCGCAATGTATGGGATTGAAATACAAGATTAATTTTCATTAGATTGTATTAGAATAACAAAACCTTATAAGTTTTTTCTTTAAAACAACATTTATTACTCTTTAAAAATTACGCAAATGGGTGAGTCATTTATTTCATAAAGTTAAACGACAATAAATAGAACATTTGACGATGATCGACGACGACGACGACGACATCGTACTTTGTAACTTAATCTAGATACGCTAAGGGTACAAGAGTTTCTTTTATTGGGTTTTATACACTTAATTACAATTAACATTTATTCATAATTACGTATTTCTGATCCAAACTTAATGGCTACATTATTAGGGAATGGCGCGTACCCATACTTCGAGAGCCAGGGGCGGTTTTTTTGCCTCATAGGTTTATCAACATTGGTTAATTCATAAATTGGCAGTGTCGGTCTTATTTCTATATCGTTGTAGGACTCATATCTATTTGGTAATAGTCTCTGATAATTGTTTCTGATGTAGTATCGTCTGTCGTTATACTCTTTACAGTTTGCCAAGGATACGCAGGGTTTGTTGTTAGGTAAATATGGTGGTTGTGTTGACAACGTTTGCGTTGTAGCTTGTGTTGTGGCTACTGTAGTTGTCACTGTGGTAGTAGTTGTAGGGGGCGCTGTAGTAGTTGTAGCTTCAGGGGTAACCGCTGGAGGAGGATAAATGCTCGGAACATCAACTACTATCGGAACTGGATACGGTACGTACATAAGATTCGCCTGATTTTGACATTCAGTACATTGTCCTATGCAACAACGTTTTAATTTTGCACAATTTCTACAGGAACATTTGCAACCATAATCTTCATAACTTCTGTGTTTTTCATGCTTCCTAATTATTCTTTTCGGGTATCTTTCTCCGTTGATGCGGTATATTTTCCTGCGATGGCGGCCTAGCTTTCGTATGCGTTGTTTCGGCCGATCATAGTATTCATTTTCGTAGTGATTATAGTCATATCTATGGTCTGGGTAGTTGTGCACGTAACCTAATATGCCATTATACTGCGCAATTGAATATTGAAACATAAGAGTTATCGTATGACTGACTATCTGAAAAAAAGTTATAAAAATGTAAATCAAATTTTTACATACATTAACATATAAAGTCAGGCTTAAAAAAACCCACACCATTTTCATTGCTTTGACAATGTTTATGAATCAGTACGTAATGAAATAAATATGTTCATTTAACTTATTATACTTTAAAAAGGAGATTTTGCTTTGTATACATTTAAATGGATTTCGTTTCTCGACTGCAAAACGCGGGAAATTCTTATCAAAATACATATAATATAATAAATTTTTATGGTCTGGTGTTAGCGGAATCAATATATGTATTTTGAAATAAGAAGTTAGAGGAATTTGGTATAAGACTTTTATTTCTTACAGTCTCTACTGTTATGATTGAATTCTAGCAGGAATATATTTTTTTATTTTACGAAGGATGGATTTTTTTAGTTTGTGAACGTGGCCGAACATCTAAAACCGCACTGAGATATATCATGACGAAGAATTTGTCAGCTACTTTTATCCAAGGTAAAATTACGAAAAAGTAATCGAGGACCAGCTTGACGTCGATTGTAAATCATTTTTAAGTAAAAATATCTTATGATAAAAAAATTTGCACACACATTGTCAACCATTGCTCCCGAGGGATAAAAATTATATTAACACAAGGTAGAAGCAATGTACTTATATGTTTTGTAGTGCTGGAGCCACGTTACCGCGACTTCTCAGAATTCCAGCGTGAAGCAAACACACCCGTCTATAGTCTGGTAATGCCTAATTCCCTTTTTTCATATATTTAACTATTTTTGCTTCTACTAACGATTTATAATTACTTTAAATTAAATAAAGAATGTGCCACCACTTTCATTTATTTTAACATTCATGCATGAGTTCATGTATCCCATGAATGTTTAGTCCACAACCAATAAGAAGAAACACATTACTATACGGATTGTTTATATGTAAAGGTAAAGAAAAACTTTTTGAAAAATATATTTTTTATACACCATTAATGATGATTATTTAAACATATGTCGTCGTATCTAACTTTTATAATCGACGAGATTAAAATGGTACCAAAAATTAAGAAAAATGATTAAGTGTAACGACTGCATTGGACGTGCTGGTAATGACAAGATTGTGATTCAATAATGCGAGCTCCACTTATTTACACGGTTCGTTCGCGCCTATAAATCAATGACGTCACACTTTCTGATTGGTTGAGCCATCAACTGAAGCTGATGGCCAGTTCGGATATGCATTGAAACAATATGCAGCCATAATTAAGCAGTTAATAATAACTATATGCAGAAATAAATTCAGTGTCTTAATCAGTATTAAACAGATAGTGCAATACGGTTGTTTAAGATCAAATTTTGCTGCGAAATAAGGTGTAGATGTACTATTTTAGTGTATACAGGTCAAATTTCGGCACGAGCCAAGCTTCTTAGTACTAATATAGTATCAAGACGCATTTCGACGTCTCAACTCTGTCGCTGCGGGAGAGTAGGGGAGGGAAGGGGCGAGGGCGGAAGGTGGAGGGTCATGACCTCGGCCGGCGGCTCCTGAAATACTCCTAGACGTGGACGCAAGCCAAAACGCGCGCTCGGCCCGCGCACTATCGGTCACTCTTATCGATCTTATCAAAGGAAAATTATTACTTTGGTAGAAATTTGAAAGTATTTCGCATTTTGATGTAGAATTTAAGATTTAGGACAATTATAGAATGTTGAGTCCAAAATAAAACGATGAAAATATTGTACAGAGTTTTGTTTCGTATATTAAATATGTATATGTTTTATACGAAACAATCGTACAAATATCTTATACTTTTAATCTAAAGCGTTTAAATTTCCGGCAAAGTAATTATTAATTAGACACTAACATGACGTTTTTCCAATGAAAAATGCAGTGAAAGAAGAAGCCTGATATAAAATTACTATTTTGAATTGTTTGGAACAATTCCTGCCGCTGAGTTTCGTCATCGGACAATACGGATTAGCTCCAAATTCCATCCACATCTCGTTGATGGTTGTAGTTACACTACTGCACGTTTTTCGCGATTTTTTCTGCCTCGTACAACCGCTTTGTAGAATGATCTGTCTCCAGTGGTACTTACAAACCAATACGATTAATGGTCGTTCAAGAAAAGCGCGTACTACTTCCTTAATTCCTAATTAATTGAGCGTAATTCTTTCTTAAAGTTATGGATGTTCATTTGCGGTGGTGATCACTTAGATTTAAACGACCCGTTGCTTGTTTGCCCCCTTCTTCCATAAAATAAAGGTTGATTTTTAATCATCACAGAAAAAAAAGTAGTTTTCTGTCCTGATATGTTAAAAGTGAACTATGCCGAAAAAGGTAGGAAATTAAATTTACAGAATTGGACAATTTATAATTAACTGACTTAGAAAATCCTAAAATCTTTCATAATTTTCGCTTTACAATTTATTAATATTGTATATTTTTTTGTCAGGCGTTTTATTTTTGCTATTAATTTTTGTCAGGCGTTTTACAGTCTAGAGAATAACAACTAATGCATAGATTTATATACCTCCAGATACCGCGTTCCATACAAATTGAACAATAAAAAGTGAAGCTCGATTTTGCCGCGAATGTGAAATATTGTGTTCAAACACTTACTTTACTTTTAGGTATAGTTTTTACACAATTTCATAGCACAAACCAACACGTATATTTTGTATTCGAGAGGCAGGAAACAAATGACTGAGCTATAATTTACGAAATCGGCCACTGGCGACTTAAGATGGCTTCACTTTTGGATTGCGAAATCTCCATCTAACTGAAGCTTAAACTATTAAAAGTAACAGATAAAATTATATACCATAAATTTATGACATCCACTTAGGATTCTAAACAGCTTTCTCAACGTGAAATATTTTCTTTTTAATCGCGTTATTTGTACTCATGGCTAACCTCGTAGATGCACTTGATATGAATGTCATAGTCAATTTGTCTGCTCTGTCACATAATCGGGCTACTCTTAATGATAGCCACAAATAACTAACAGAACTATACAAATTGTAGATTAAATGGTTATTTAAATGGAAAAGACATATTTACTAAACTACTAAATTTACTATGCGTATAGTCTGACTCTTGACCTATAGGTCAAGAGTTTTTTTACACAATTGAAAATGAATGCATATTTTAGTTTTTTTTTTAATACGTTTCTTGACTTATATAATACAATCGCGAAAAAATAACCTTTGAAAAATTTTTATTCGAAAAGTTTTAGGTAAGCCAATATGGCTTCCAGCTAAAAATACTCGACAAATTGCTACATCACGTTGGCAAACAGAAATGACGTTGGTTGGCACGTGTTTTTTTTGTATGTCATCTTGGGTCACGACCTTTTGACCTCCCGCTTCGTACACCAGAGTTTTTCTACAGCAGAAGTTTTCTGAACGCTTCTCAAGTTTCACAAATACTTTTTCAGTGGACGAGAGATATTATACGACCCCTTGGTCTGCATCATTTTAAATCACCATCGCTAGTGTTATCCATAAAATTGATTACAACTAGAAGAATCCCAAGTATGCGGTCATCACATAAGAGATAGAAGGATATATTACCCTGTTCGGTGAAGACGATGAGAAAAGAGGAATTGATTCTAACTCTTCCTTTCTTGCGTGTCTGTCTGAATTAATTAACTGAGTATAATTAACTAAATCTTCACTTTGTATTCTGTAAGCTATTTGTTTCCTTGACTTGACAGCTGTAAGCAAATTGCTCAAAGCAGACATAGTAAAATTTACTGGACCAGCCCTTTGATACTACAATCGTATCGCAATGGCTTAGCAACTGTTGATTTGATGTTTGTATACAATCGTGTTATATAAATTTGACAGTAGTGCGGCTTAAAGAAACCAATAAAACGATATATAGCAGAATTGAGAGTCAAGGGTCATAGTCACAGAATCTTAGATGTTGGTGCCTACCTATTTAACGTGACCCGTAATCCAGAGGGGTAGGCAGAGATAACGTCTTTACATTTACTGCGATCCTGACATCATCCATTAAATCTACGCACACATGCTCGCTACGAGTGCTCCGTAAACATAGGAAGTAAGAAATGATTAAAATAAATCGTACTATTGACAAAGAAGCACGTCTGCAATGATATAAAATATGTACATAATATGTAAAAATATCATCGAGTTTCCTCGAAGGCGATACGGTTTTCCTTTGTCCGCGGTGTTGTTCGCAGACCGCTATCACGGCCTTATCGCCTTATCACTGTCACGACAGTATGACCGGCCGCACTGCCGCCAGGTCGCCGGTAACGATTCAAATCAATCAAATCATTTTATATTTATGCTTCTATGAAAATCGTTTTGCATTAACACAAGTAATTGAAGGTTATTATAATTCGAGCTTATAATACTTAGGCGAGTTAGGTCTTTTATGAAATGCTTGAATTTTGGATGTTCGTTTGTTGAGAGAATTGAGGTCTAAATACTGGGAATTGAGACCTTTATTTCCGTTATTTTAAAAGAGAAGTAATAGACAAATTATGATGTGGAATACCAAATTAACCATTTTAAAACTATTAAGTGAAGAGTGAGTAAACAGCCAAATGATGAAATTAGTGATGTAGTAACATGTCAAATTATGGCGAAGCATTGGCTTGAATGTTAAATCATACGTAAGTATTTTAAGTTAATTCTAGGTATGTACGAGGAATCTTTTATTTTACCTTCCGGTTTCAGAAAGGTTTGACATTTCTTTTATTTAACTAACACTCCCGTCAAGTTAATCGCCATGTCAAATTAATTTCAGTTTCTAAAAGAAATGAAAAAAAAGGTTCACCATGTTCTTAGCAAGTCTTACATTTGGTCAAATATTCGACAGCTACTACCTAATTACCATTGATTGGCCTTTAAGAAACCAAGGGTAACACCAGGTTAATCTATTATTTGTTATACTACTTCCTGTTTTCACTAACAACAAACAAAGCGACGCCTAATTAAGTAATGCCTAATGTAAGGCGACGCCAAAGCAATAACTTCTGTTTCACCATTCGTTCCACTAGGCACCTTCTATATTTCGAATTGTCTAAATTTTTAACAGTTGTCAAATGGATTTTTGTATTAAGTTGTCGGCTTGCGCCTCTTACTAATTAATCTGTGGCATTTGTTTTTGACATTTCGTTGTGAATATTTGCGTGGTATTTTAAACAAAAATTGAATTGAATTGTTTTAGATCGTTTAAATAGTGCCGTGATATTATTGTAGTAATTTCAATTATCATAATCGCAAAATGTCTTTCGATAAACTTAAGCGCTGTGCTAACTTCTGTGCGGATGAAAAAATGAGTTTCTTTTCTAGCTCATCTTTATTCTGGTGTAAGTATATCTTACGTCTGACGTTGGACATTTTAAACTTTTTGAGAAAGTCTAGATCGTCGTATTTATGAAAATTATAAGTTCTAGGTCGAATCAGGCGTGGTCTTATATTAGCAGGTAACTACAAATCAGTTAAGTTGTCGGAGAACGGTAAAAAAATCTAATAAATTTTCAGCACTCATATTTTAAAAGGTAAATAATTTTGTTCATAAACTCTAGAGACCTAAATAAAATCCAGACCGGCTGTCAAAATCTGTAGTTTGTGCCTAGGCGTTAAGTGTTACTGGGTGTCGTAACTTAAGGCAGTTCCGTCGACGCCCAACCGTCGGTGAAACGTGTTTTTGCGCTGGGCAACTCCTTAATATTAAAGCATCACATTTCCTTATTTTAAAGATTTTGTTATTTCATTCCTTTAAAAAGGGCGATATAAGGAGCACCCATAACCGACGAGCATGTATGTGTAGATGTATGAATGTAGAAGAAGCGAAAAATATCTTAACTTTAATGATACGGAACTATAATAGAACCACTAATATAACAAATAACGTAAAGAAAATTAAATGAAAAGTTCATTTGTATGAGTATCGTTTTACATTACTTTTCTGTGCGTGTGTATTTCACTGTACTTCTCTTTATCTGCTAGATACTATTTTTAATATTTCTTGTGTGTAATTTAAACACGCCTTAACATAATTTCTTCGTCAAATTACGTTGTTATACAAAGAGTTTTTGTATTCGATAAACAGTGACGTAAATTTAGTACAGTATTGGTTTGAATAAACCTTTAAGGAAGTATGATTTAGTTCTTTATAAAATTATCTATTTGGCGGTAAGTGTACCATAGTCAGTACCCTTCATTCCTGATGACACGGTTTGAAGCTAAGTGCCACCGTAGGAAGGTTAAGAGCCCCTTATCGCGCGTTATCGGCCTGTACGTACCTAGGTGCCGCCCCATTTGCTCGTTTGACCTGACACCTCAGTTATCAGTTGCGCGTCGTGATAACCGCTGTACCGTACCTGTTGATTTTACCTTTTTTTATCCGTTTAAACTTTTTTTTGTATTTCGTGTCGTTTTGTTTAATAAGTGTAACCTTTTTGGTTAATTATTTTTAGTCTGTGCTTTCAAGTGTGCTGTGATACTGGTAATTGGGAGTTTATTAAGTTGTAGTAATACAAATACTCCATATTACTCATATAGATGAGTCTATAGAACCGATAATAGGTATTAAAATGTCGAAACATTTTTTTAAAGAAATAACATTGAATATTGATCAAGTTATTTGTCACACTATACATTTGTTTCCAACGAATGTCAATGATCACTAAAATATATATTAATAAATAGGCCGTCCTAACACAGAGGGGTAGGCAGAGATTATAGATTTACTCCTTCGCTTCTTATGTATCCATATATCTATGTAAACAAACTCATCGGTCATACAGAAAAAGTCCTGGGGAATAATTAATAACCAGAGCTTTTAGGAAGATCAATGTCAAGATAAAAGCCTACCTCATAAGGATTTTACTAAACGCGCTGCTATACTTGTTTTAAAAGTGAGTCATGCCAATACATAGGACTAAATATTAGTCACAGTGTTGGTAGTAAGGGTCACATATGTCTACGTTGCGGCAGTGATTGACCTAACATATATTTATATATATGTACATAATTCTTCTGTACCTGTGTTTATCACCTAACCCGTAAACAGCTAGACGGATGTGGATGAAATTTTGTCTGGGTTCCTGGTTGGTTTGAAAATAAAATGGGACCCCCGGTACATGGCTCTCATCGGGTTTCAGGAGGTTTTCATTCATTTTTAACGAATAACTAAAAAAGTAAGCCGTGGTAAGCCTCTTAGAGCAGGCAAGCTAAACGTTCACGCTCGACAAAGTCTGCCGTGTCCTCTAGTTGGGTAATTTTTAGATTTAACCAATCTACTATATACAAGAGTTATTGCTTTAAAGGGCGGCATGCTCCCCGAATTTGTAGAAACTAATAGTATTTCATCATGTATACATATATCATGCTAAGATACCTTTAATTTCGCCTTATTTTTGGTTAGTAGGTGTCCCTTGCGATTTCGGTGTCACTTATATAGTAACCATTGTGTAGTATTGTCTTAAATATAAGGGCTGTATTAGTGCTGTCAAATTAGTGAATTGAGGAGACTACGATCCTATATTTAAACTTGATGAAAACAGTCGTAATGTCATCGGTAGAGGAATTATATACGATTTAATAAAAACCCATCTCTTAGGTTGTTTACAAATAAATTCTTTTAAATACTTATACGTCTTTATGCGCAGGATAATTAAACACATATTAAATAAAATGTCTGACACAATACTGGAGGATTGTACCGAATATAGGGCTGAAGACAATTCGGATGAAGGATCAGTGGAAACAGTGGAAAAGTGCGGTGAAGTGAATGAAGAGTGCAAAAGTGAAGTGAAAGTGAAGTGTGAAGTAGAGGATGATGAAGTGAAACCCGTCGGTCAGCGCGAGAATCGGCTCACGAGCATCATCGACCAGCTGAGGTGTCAGAGTAAATTAAAAGGTATGTATCTCATAACACGACATGTACCCTTTGCTTATTTGGATTATTTATTTGTTTTATTTATGCACACATCATTACAGATGGTAGAGGACAATTATAACATTAGATTCAGACCAATCTGTAGAGTGCTTGTAGACTTCTGTTTTCGAACGAAGCACCAGAGCATGCTCGTGACGTTCTATTGTTTCAATGTAGTTTCTTTATTTTCAATGAATGAAAAAAGCTAACAGTCGATTTAATACACGGTCGTACGTGTCATCTAGGTAATAAGCTGGTGAAGTTATCAATTTAAGAGCGTAAGAAAAACTAATTGCCACCATTATGAGATAGCATAACCCACTATTTTGATGCAAAAAACTCACAATCTTAAAGATCGGATGCTCGCTTTGTAATTACACACCGCCGTAGACTAACACACCATAAATTATTTTCTAATAGAAAATGGCGTGGTTTCGAGCGTAACAGGAACAAAGTCGCAACCTTTGCGCGGCCGATGCTATCGGAGCCATGAAATGTAAATCGCTTAGTAGATTTATAAAAGTAATTACTTCAAAGACAAAAGGCACGCGTTGCTTGCGGACAATTAGGCCGGGCGGGCTGGATCTGGCAACAATGGCCGCGATCGTAGATATGCGCGTATCGCGGCATCGCGATGTTTCTGCGCTCTGAATTGGTTTGTTTAAGAGACCAACACTCGGGTTCAGACCTACGCCCCGGTGCGACACAGTCCGGGACTGCGATCCCGCTTGTTTGTTTATCTGATACTCTCGCTGGCGATTGTTTTTGCACCGTTCCATGCTTACGGCATCGATCTAACTGAAGTTAAGGAAATACATTAAGAATGTGTTACAGTTATACTGATTTATAACTAAGTTATAATATTTTAGGTTTATGGCATTTAAGGTAATAATTTGATAAGTAATGTTGAATTTAAATATTTTTTTCCTTAATCAACATATGTCTACGATGCCCCGTTCCCTTCCCATTTTCTTTTCCTAACAAACCTGGTAACGCGTTCGTAAATCTGATTGCTCGGGATATTGACGAATAACGATAGTCAATTGTAAAGTCACCATGTAAGCCACTTGCCTGTTTGCATCCCATAGAACCCATTAGACAGGCTATGTCTATTACTTTTGTTCCTACGATTGAATTTTGAAAGCTGAGTAGAATGTTATGTTTAGTTTGTGATCTGCATTAACCGTGCCGGTTCTCTTTCAAGAACGGTAGCTTAATCGATCGCCCTAATTAGAAGATAAAGCGGTAATTTAGCTAATGAATGTATAAATCGCTGTCGAAATGTGCGACCGCACTGCCGACGAGATAGGGTTAATCAGCGCCTGGAATTTATGCGACATCGGAGCCACTAAAATACGGCAAATGGTAGTCAAGACTGAACGCTCAGGAAAAAAAATGCGATTTCTTTGATTAGATCATTCTATAATATTCGTTAATTTCAAAACTATAAAGTTTAAATTGGCTTGTGCGGTTGTTAGTGTTTAATTTCTATCGGTTGTGGGCTAGTATAGAGAGCAAGCGCAGTGATCTATAGACGGTGAGGAAGCAGGGAGTAATCTGCGCGGCGTAATGCCGCCACAGATGAGATACGCAGAGTATTCATTTCCTAAACGATTTGACTCCTGCTTTATGGGTAATTTGTGGCGCAAAAAGGCTTAGAGTTTTTTTTAAGGAGAGGGAAACTAAGGTAATGAAAATTAAATTCATTACCTTAGTTTCCCTCTATTGATATTTCCTTTTCCCGGCGGCGGAAAAAGGAAATATCAATTTTTCGTTTATCCCTTCCTCTGTCCTGTGCAGATGCTTATGGGTAGCTTATGGGTCACTTCATTCTGAAATCTCCAACCTCTGAGGAGTGGCTAAAATATAGAAAATGTCAATATCCTAGAATGTCCAGCAAACTTAAAATTCACTGCTGAACTGTGTAAGGGCTCGTTCTTTGTAGCAATACATGGGGAGCGCCTGTTGCTGATGATTTTATTGATGAATTTGTTGAAGTAACAAATGAATTGTAAACCGCTGAACAAAGGTAAATAATGACAGTTCACCGTGAAACAATAGCTAGTGCAGTCCGCTGCACGTGATAACGTCGATACGTGTTTCGTCACGACCTCGCTTATCAGCGCTGATGTCACGCTGATTGTTCGCATGGCTCATTTAAGTTTTTTATCCTTTTCAGATTTGTTGTTTTTTTTTCGCTTGTACATTTAACTGATATACCACTCTAAATTATATTCATAGTTAAAGAAATTTAACTGTTTTGTGAAAGGTCCACAAATTTTATTCTGGTTTGTTCACCTTCCTCTCGAACCACTCTGTCTATTGATGAACTCATTAAAATCCGTTGCTTAGTTTGAAAGATCTAAGGTTACAGACAGCGGAAGCGACTTAGTTTTATACTATGTAAAAATAAAGTTTACTATGGTTTATGACACTATGTGGATATTGCCACAATATGTTTTAGATACGTATATCTATGATATACATTGCATTGACGAGTTATCTATTAAGTAGTCATCAGTCATAAGATGAAGACTGTTGGTCTTAAGCCTCGTCTACGGATTGCTACAAAGATCGGGATCTTGCTAAACTCTTCCAGTGTACTCCTGCATATTTGTCCAGAAATTTCGGCCCATCTTATAGGGTCTACGCTACAGAAGTTAGTGATGTAAAATAATAAATTATTGATGCCCATGTGTTGTCTGCGTCGCTTAGTCTTTGCTGAGAGTCGCGTGCGCGGCCGCCGTTAGCGCGCCGACTGGAAATTTATAATGATCGATATTCGCCTCATTTCAACTGGACCTTGCTCCGGTTACCCGGGTCGTCGGGATTCGAACTCCTCATTAATTTACGACAACTCGCCTTTGGTTTATTGTATGTTCTACTCTACTCGTTAACAATTATGAATTAGTATGAAATGGAAGCGTTTTTTTCAGTAATAAAACCATTTCATCCATTCATTGTTAAAAATCCACTTCTGTAAGTAGGTTTTCGACAACTTTTACTTTTAAATTAGTAACTCTTTATAACGATTCCTCTGTGTTTTCATTGGAGCCTAAAGCATTTTTAATTACCAATAAATAGATTATGGCAATATGACCTAAGTTGGCTAATAGATAAGTTAAGATGTCTACGCCGGCAGATAGATAAGTTGAGGTCATAAAAAGTGATGTTGCAGATCGGCCGCGATATCCGGCACGTGATCAAATTTATCGTTATTGCGGCGGTCGGACGGCGGACGGCGTCTCGCAACTTTACGACTAACTGTTCCCGCTCTGAATCAGCGCAGATCACTACTAATTAAATACTAGCGTTTCATCCGGTTTCACACGTACACACAAACGTGAAAATGTAATAAATAAATAAACAAATAAAACATCGACCGATGCGTATATCCCCATATAGTGTGACCCGCTGTTCAGTATAATAGTGATATACGAACGAACGTTCCACTATTCTGAACTGAAATCATTAAGACACTATGACACTATTATAAGTGCAAATGCGAGTTTGTTTGTCTGTTACGCTTTAATTTCTTAATGACTCAAGCAATCATCATGAACATACATTGTCAGGGTTACAGAAAATTATATGGGTACCTTTTATTTATCTCGAAAATAAAACTGTTCCCGAGGAATCGTACTAATATAATAAATGCGAAAGTTTGTAAGTATGGATTTTCTTTATTATTTCACAGAACGGATCTGGATGAAATTACGGTTCCCGTGGGATAATTTTTTGTTCTTTTGTGTACGTACATATAAATTCCGAAACGGTTATCCGGGCGAAGCCGGGCGAAGCCGGGCGAATCACTAGTAGGAAAGTACATAAAACCTTTATTTGCAATATCGTTTTTGGTGGTGGTGTGTCATGCTTTGAGAATAACGACTTTTCGACACATGTTACCTATAATTCAAAGATTATACGCGGAATTATCTTATAATAATTTCCTGCGTGGAAAATAAGAAATGAATGCGTACGAAGCCGAGGGCAACAGCTAGTACAAAATAGACGATTGTGAAGACATTAAGTGACCATTATGACACGCTTAAGTTAACCAAACTATACTAGGAAGGAAGTGGCTCTAGTTACAGCACAGAATATCAGAATATTAATACTTCTGCGTTTCGTTTGGCTCACCAGGTGCTGCCAGCCCATTTCAGGAGTAACAAAAATATAGTAAAAGGCTATTTTTTAATATTAATGTGCAATATTGAAGCCAAATATATAGTTGAAAAAAATCTTTCGAAATATTCTATAGATATAAAATAGAGTTGTTATAAAAACGAAGTTATTTGAGTTATTTTTTTAAACTGTGAGATTAACACATTATGTAACCTAAAGTGTTAATAACTTTACGATTGAACTCGCGAAACTTTGCAGAAAGAAAAAGGAAAACGGCATTCCGCAACGTACAGACGGCCTCAGTGATTGTTTTATATAGTGATGCTCTAATTATTCGTAGCGTATCAAGAGCAATCTTTCGTTAAGTTAATATAAGAACGTAGGCTATAATTGCTGTACAGTAGCGATTTCCAAACTATTTCAGTCAACCTAGTGATAGACAGAACACAAACTTTTCTATGTAGAACAAAATACACTAATATAAGTCATTTTCGTAATTATTATTTAAATTGTTGTGTTTATCAGATTCTGCTTCAAAAATTTCTTCTCTCATATGTTTCGAGTGGAGCTCTCAGTAACTCACACACAGTAAAGTAAGCATATTATACAACGACAATCATATAGAAAGATTTATACATACGGAAGGAGCGAAAAATTTAGGCTCGTGCCAAATGATAATACACGATTTTTATATTCGATTTGAATCTGTAGATTGCGGCAATGATTTCACAGCTGGATGATTTTTTTGTAAACTAAATTTTTACGTTAAAAAATATTTTCTACACACAACTTTTTCTCACATTACCTTATCTTATAACATTACATACTTTTACTTCAATTTATCTAACAAAATTACATTTCTTATGAAAATATCTAAAGTGTAATGGCCGCTATGACGTAAATGACGTATATTTGTTTACAAAAATTCTATCTTGTTGTGAAACAGAGTAAATTAACGTATAGCAATTTGCTGCTGATAATAACTAAGCATGATCAAAAAAAAAATCAAGCAAGATGAAACAGCTCGTATAATTTCCTTTATCATATAACCGGCGTCTTCTCATGGCTATGTGTAAACATATATGAGTTCATGCTCGACATAGGCTACGTATGGTTGTAACAGAATACAGTTTACTAGAATTAAATCTAATTCTCGGTACAAATTAACAGAATGCGTAAAACAAAAGTTTGAGAACAAGTATATCAGAGGCGCTTAATTACGTTCGCACTTCATAACGGGCGGCTTGCGCAATGTGAAATTTGATTGCGCCGTAAATTTAGCATCATCATGTTTAACACGTTGTTATTACCCGCTCTACATATTGTGGATGTTCTTTTCTTTGTTTAACTAAAAGCTGAGGTCGTAATACACAATAATGTCAGTACTTAGGAGTGGTACATTTGTTATATGCCCTGTAAGTGTGCTTCGTTTAGTAATGATGCATGTCGTACAGGTTCCGGCTTACAAATAGACTTATGGTAGGTGCCAGTGTTTGCTATAATACCACACTTGTTCATATTATAAATAAATAAAATAAATTTGCGCTCACGCCAGTACCCCAGAGGTGTAGGCAGAAATCATGGATTTCCATTTGGCGCGATCATGGCACACCTCTTTTGCTTCTTCTATATTCATACATCACACATTCATGCTCGTCGATTATGGGTGCTCCTTATATGGCTTTTTTAGTAAGCCACTAATCTGATCGATGTAAGTTCTCCTAGGGCGTCCTCTACCAACACTGGCATTTACTTTTGCTACATAATTTTTATTTCGCTATTCTTTGTTCATTCAGCCTTTCAACAAAACATTCCTTTTGTTCATATTAGTATGTAGTAAAATGTGACTAAGAAAGAAAGAGTTCACAAGTATTATTCTGATGCCCAACACGGGTATAACCTAATAAGTTTATCGGGTTATCTTTAAAAATAGTAAACGATTTGTTCATTGCCCCTTTGACAAATGTTAGTGAGACCCACTTACAAAATTAAATGTGTATGAAAACTTAAAAATAATGTTCCAACTGCAACATTCTGAAAAAAAAAATGATGCCAAGTAAAGTACACCATAAGAATCGTACCTTTTCTATCTAAATCCAATGGGCTCCCACAACTTTAAACAGATCGTCGGGCCATCTTGGCTAAGGCCGTACATTGCGTCAACGGGTACGAACTCCGTCACTCAAACTATAGACCCATCGGCCATCCGCCATCTTCGTATGAGCGATGTGCCCTGCCAATTGCCGCTAAGTTTGACAGTTTTAATAACAAATAATTAAAAATAAATATTCCAACTGGTCAAGCATATTTAATATTCATCTTTCCACTTTGATAGTAAGCCGTTGCAAATAAAAAATATAAATACAGAACCCAAGCAACATTTAAAACAGTTAGCATTGAACAATGTAATAAGGTTGTCATGAGAATGTTCCAGTAATCCGACACATACGGACACATATCAGGGGTATTAAAGTTTTGGTGCAAATTTAACACTTTGATGCCGCCGCAGATGTTGAGACGTGAAAGCGTGACCAACGAACGTACGTACAATTAACAATAATCTCAGAGGCGAAGCGAGGCGAAGTGTCCGCATCTCGATAAGGCAGGTGAAATGCTATCACCCGCACAGACAATAGAGTTAGTGCTAGCGTTGCGATCTCTGTTGCACTTTGTCTATTGTCTACCGAGATATTCGCAATTTGAAAAATTGCAACATACAATCGCAACAGTTTGTTAGTCCTAGTCTTGATTGTTGGATAGAATTTACATTAGCAATTTTGATTGTTTTATTGATTTTATAAAATATTATTAGATAGTTTAAATATATATAGATAACGTGTAACACGCTAAAACCAAATCTAACTACGTTTTATATCACATGAATTCCTAAGTGATATTACCATAGACTTGTCGCCACGTTAGTTGTCAACTGTCATTATCAACTACCAATCACAGTAGTGTGGCATAGGTAATACATGAAGCGTAGACTTAATGTAAATGCTTAATGTAAAAAAATGTAAATTAGTTTATTATCTATACTGTAAAGTATAGATAATAAATTAGTCTAACATAATTTACTAATACTTCTTTAAATATTTCAAGCTAAGCTTAAAAGTTTGTACTAAGATATGGTTCACGACAAGTCGAATGGCGGAATTGAACCCACGCTCACGGTTTCTCTCGCCGTGCAATTTAATTTTATAATCGATTGTCCAGCCTAAGCGGAACCCTTTTTAATATGATTGATCATAAAGATTTGAAGCCAACTTACATTGGATTACCAATATTTCTTAATACAAACTTTAATCTCCTTTTTAAAATCTTTATGGGATGAATTTATAAAGATGTCACCTACGTAATAACTAGAAATCTCTGTGCAAAATATCAAGTCTCTTGACTTAGTACTTTGTGTTGGGCTATGCGTATATTAGTAATGACTGACTGACGTTTCTTTTTCTGTATAAAAACATATAGATAGACTAGGTATGATATAGCGTGGCGATGGCAACAGTCGGTCTGACCCGCCACATTAAATGTTTTGCTTCATCCTATGATAAGTCCAGTGGGTTTACGTTACTAATAACTTTTTAAATTATATTTTTATCAGTGCTTAAAATATTGAATGCTAATATTTAACTTAAAATCACGTAATATATATGTATAGATCAAAGGATTACAGGCTACTGGTTAGAGAAATTTATATCTGCAAAGTTTTTTTTTTCTTTAAATATAACCGCGACAACATAATGTCAAGTGAAGTATGACTCTTATAATCAAGGAGGTTAATCAGTTCCGTGTGTAGATGAGATCTGCGAGCATCAATCAGTAGCTGGCTCAGTATAACTGTGTTGGTACAGTAGGAGGTACCGTGTGCTCGGTCGTGTGCATCTTTGTTTTATCTCTCTCGCGTTAATATGCAATTAATTGTTGCACCACATCCCGGTAAGGATGGCTCAGGTCATATTTGTTGGGGAATGAGAGCGTGCTGGTCGATGACCTCGTTTTCTTACAACGGTCAAGCTTCACTGACGTGTTGCATCTCGAATATCTTTTGATTATAATTTTAAAATTCTTCTATTTGTTTACATAAAAGGATCTCAATTTTTAATAACTAGTGATCCGCCCTGGCTTCGGCCGGGTAGCGTTCATTATGTTGATCCGATTGCTACCAAATTCACCAACCTCTAGGCCAATCTAAAGAGTTCCTGAAATTTTCATCGATATCGGTCCAGCAGTTTCGAAGTCTATAGGGAAGATACATACACACATCGTCCTTTGTATGTTAACTTCATTGTGGTTACAGTTTAGTGTAAGTAACGTTGTTGCCAATCACCCGAATCAGATTTATAAAGGAGCGTACCCATCGCCGAATACAGACGTAATAAAGTAAAGGTATTTACTGGCGCAACCCCCATCTTCTTTCCATCATCTTCTCCTTTCCTTTTGGTGGTACGTGAGCAAGTTGTTTATCAGATATTACGACGACAGCTCGACTCGTAATTTCTGCAAAAAGCGGCTACTAAAGGTGATGAAATGGTGGATTTCTATTATACTCAATCTGATTATCTCAACGATAGCCCACGGCATTTTCCTATATCTAATATATTTTTAAGTTCATTTGTTACGAATGATTGATGTTTAACCAGATTTGGTTGATCAGATAGCAGTTACACGTGTAGTAATTAAGCTTCTCTCCAAATTAGTACTTTCTTCGACGGATTGTGCGAATGATTAATATGCGTTGATTACATTTGTATAGTTCATATTAAAGATAACAACGTATACTTACTGACAAGCATTCACGCCTTTGATTCAGTGGTGCCTCTTGTTTATGAGGTTGGATATTTCTATTTATACTTTCATCGTAGTCTAATTCTTCTATATTTCTTTTGAAATTCAAACACAGTCTAGTTTGTAACGTCGGATGTTGCTGCAACATATTATAACTTCCTTCCTTCCTCTAGGCTTGTTTACTTGGTAATTGTTGTTTACTCACTTCGTAATACAGTAGTTGATTACCAAGTGGTTAAGGTAATCCTAAATGATATTTCGTACATTTACTCTTGCATTTCCGGCAAACCGGAAATTTGAGCGACAACGTCAGTTTCGATATCCAGCTTTTATTTTATTTAAAAACTTACATACGTTGAATTATTAAAAATTACAAAATTCGTTTGAACGGTGAAAAGCGAATATCCATTTCTCTGTCTACCTACATTTTAAGAGGCCTGAGATCTTTTTATGTTTGTAGTAAATATCGATATGTCGCGATACATTGATGTCGGGTCGGGGCATCCTGCGCGGTCGCGGCATTCCTGCGCACAATGCGACTGTCATCGCGCGGCTACCGGCCGCTCGCGGGCCGCGGCTAATATTTTATCTGGGCGGTCTTCATTGCGCCCGTGATCGGTTCTCGCTGCCTATAGTGATGTAAGAGGGGTGTATCGATACTTTTTTTTGTATTTTACTCGATATCAACACGTCGGCTGTAAGTCAGTTGCAATACTAAGTTACTGGTCTGACTGATCGAAATGTCGTTCAAGTTAGAAAGTTATAGTCAAAATAGTATAATAGAATACAGGAATTTTTATTATATTTTATATAAAGTGAATACATAATTTTATACGTTACTGGTTTTTAAAATACGACAGTGTATTTATTGCAAAAACCGGTTACTAGCTGTAAAATTGGACACTATAAAGGAATAGTGAAGAAGGGAATGCGTTGGATACACACAAATATTATTTTAAATGTTATATAATACACAACATGTATAGAAAAATATACAATATGCACTTTACAGTGATAGAAAATTTATATCCAGTCTTTTTAAAAATTGTCAACGACTGGCAACGACTGGCAATTAACCAGGCAGGAAATTTCATAAGAACGCAGATTGTACGAGATCTTTCAAATAATTTAAATATAATATTTTTAATAATTTAAAAAACATAATTAATTACGAAAATTACTTTGTGTGTGAAGTAAATAAAAGAAATTTAATCGATATTGTTCGAGCTCCTCACTAGACTACGGGTGAAAGAGGCGTGCACTAGTTGCTCTCATTAATCTTTCATTTCTACCTTATATTATTAGAGGAACGGGTTTGCACGGATGCTGGGGGCACGGTGGGGGGCAGGGACGAAGGGGGGATGAACCCGGTTGAACCCTCGGTAGCACCTGCCGCGTCCGGTCGCCCGCCGCTCTATACCTTGTAACGATTTACTTCTTCTCTATATTCATTGTAAAGTCCATTCTAGACTGAAATTGTACCTTCATTTCAATTGGATCAAGATTTTCTAATCAACTAGACTCGAATTGGGTAGTAAATAAATATATACATAATTGAACTACTGACTAAAAATGATTTCCCTCAAGCTAACGTTAGTAGTCTCATCTGTTGTTTGACCAGGAGTAGAAGTTTAAGTGTACGTCAAATCAAACTTCAGTCTAACATTCCGTTGCTCGTAAATTTGACCCCTAGAATCGATAACGACGAGTTACGCAAGGTTCAACCTTATTTGGTTATTTATCTTAGACCCTATGGTCTACTAGGACCCTATGGTCTACTACTTTCCTAGACAGTGTTAAACTAGCCCTAAACTACCAGGGCCCAAAAATGACATCTGGGTGCCTCATACTTTCTTGTTCTCATCTTAAGTATTTACCATTCCTTTTTTTCTTATTAGCATTGTAATGACTTTAATGTCTATAGTGTTGCCGATTGTAGGACCACAAAGTATCTTTTCATAACGAAATTAAATTAGCCGATAAGAAAAGTTTTACGGCTTTTTATTACTAACATGTAGTATTTACGGTTTTTATTTTAGAATTATAATTGTGTTTAGTGACTAGTGAAAATGATGCATAGGACTTCATATTATTTATTACGTTTTATTCTTAGTTAAGTGTGACCACGTCCTAACTCTAAGTGTTTTTATAGGCGGACGTAGTTCACAGTGCGCTCGTAGGAAGATAAACCTTTAATTAAGGCAGTGTAGTTTATATTCAGAGGAAATTATTGATACCTATTATTATCAATTTTATAGTGCACGCTGCCTGCACTGCGCGGTTACTTCTCCTTAAATAGCGTAGATAAATTCGCGTGGCGATACGCTACTTGTGTATACCTTAATTAGTTTTTGATTATATAGTATATGGGTATTCCGTTTGAGGTTAATTAATACTGTAAACTAAATTTATCGCCGAAATTTAGTTCAGAACGGTATATAGTTCTTCTATTTGAGATTTGTTTCCAGGGCGGTTACTTCGTATATATCGAGGTTATATCAATTTCCTTTTAATTATAAAGAAAAAACAGTTGAATGTTTGTTTGTTCCGGTTTAATTCAAAAGCTAATTAACCTTTTAAAAATTATTTCACCAATAGAAAGTTCTTCTATCAGAGAATAACTTAGGCTGTATATTAATTTCTATTTATCCGAGCGAAGCTGGGGCGTGTTGCTAGTATAGATAATCTAGTGCTTCACCATAATCATATTGATTTGAAATAATAACTGTCGATGAGATTTTTTTATCCATGTCTAGCGTTTTTCCCATCATATTATGTCATTGAAAATTTTACTCTTTTTTGTCTTAATTTAAAATGTTACTTATTTTTTTTTTTTCGAGACGTAAGCGTATGAGACGCTGTTACTGTACTTGTTATGGTTACACGGTATCCTAGTGGAAATGGCTGGTCAAGGTGTCTTTGTATTCTACCCAAAGTTGCTGTCGAAATATGCTGTGTGCTAACTTAGTTCCGTGCGATCAGATATTATCCAGGAAGTCCGGCGCATAAGGCTTTATTTGGACTTATTTTCTCTGAACCAGTTTGTTGGACATCATTAATTATGTTGAGGAATGCTCTGAAACCTTTTTTTCAAAACCGTCTATGACTAAGTAAGCTTTTTAAACAAACATTTGGGATTGACTCACTAACATATAAAATTTGTTTCAAATCTGAGTCTTCGACTATATGCTTAGAGTGAGCCTTGCGCTAACAGAATGTATAACGGTCGTAAATAATGTGGTTAATAACATTGGTACTTGATTTACCTATTTCATTGTGCTGTAGTCGAGCAAACGCTACAACTGTCCCCCAATACTCATTATATTGTTGTCTGTGTTTACGTGTAGGGTATCCATGGTAGTACAAATTTGTTTATATCAGGTACAGCCCAAGAAGATCAGAGGTAGAATAATAGTGATTTTTTTACCTTTGGGCTTCTGGGGACATTTCCATAAGTACTTTTACGGAATTATGAAGAGTTATTGAAATAAATATTTTATGTATCTGCGTAGATAGTTTTCAAATTAATAAATCTAAGGTACGACGAAAGATCATGTTATATTTAAGTTAGATAATCTAAATTATAGAGGACAAATTATGTTAATTTAAAACATTTGTCCTGATTTCTAAGGTAATTGATTTGGTCTCCCTACTGGCTGGTAAGTGTTGAAACGTCTACCAATTACCGCGTGTGAAGGAAGCAGCGATGATCTCTGAATGCATGGTTTATGGCCCCACGCTAGCCCGACCGGTGATTTAGAAGGATGCGGTTCGCAATAAAGGCTATATTTGCACGGAAACACTTTGCTATTGTAGGGAATGCAAAATTTTCACGATCCGACTTTAAATCTCGCAAATGTTAGACGTGGGATTTATTACTTTCCCGCAGTTTATTTGTTTCCTGTTAGTTATTAGCTTGACCTTTGACGACCCTCTTGTTGTAGATATGTATTTGGTAATACGTTATACGTCACTACTGAAATCTTTTTAAATACCTTGAACATAGATAATAATCAATGTACGTTTTATATCTACGAGACCGTTTAAAAGAAGTTTTGTTTTTTTGGGGACACTTTATCGAATGATTAGGTAATTTTAAAACTGTATAAGTCCAATGGATACGTAGTTTGACCTACATTTTGTTCAATTGCGATCGAATGCGGAAAATAGTTTGTGTTGCAAATTTTGTTGTTACAAAATGCAGTTCATAAATATCCTCATTTTACTCTCTGTCATTTATAGCTGAGAAAGAAAAGGGAACTTACCATTTTGCAAACAAACGCATTTTAAGGGTAGGTATAGAGGGGTTAATTTAATAAATGAAAAGTTTTATGGGGTACGGGACCGAACCATCACTGGTCTATATTGATGAGTTTTATCTGGGATTGGCATATTAATGCATACAAAAATAACATTGTCTCGATATAGGCGCTTGAATGATTCAACTGTCACGTGCACACACGCACGTTCCAGATTTATATTCGAAAAAACAATTGCATAAAACAATATTCAATCATTGTTCAAGTACAATGTTAATTTCACAAATATAGCGCGCACCAACAAAGAATATCTAGCATTTTCGTACCGATGTTTTATTCGAAATCAGCTCGCTGTTATCCAAACCGATAAAGCGCCTGAAAATATAAACCCGCACAATAAAACTTTCCAGTTATGTACGAACGATAAAAAGCCATCATAAAAACAAGATATAAAATCAGCGGCGCGTCTCAGGCACGAGCCACGGCCGCATTAAAAGTGAAAAATGTACTCGAGCAAGTTCAACTCAGTCCGACCCTTGCACCGGTTAATTGATTGAAAAAATGTGTTGGAATACAAATATGTTTTGCAATGATATTGTGACGGTCGTGTGGCTTTAATGTCGAGGGGAAATACTGATGAAGAATTTGTACTTGTACTGTTGCTATTTTAGTACATTTTTTAGTTTAAACTGTTGTGTTTTATTAATTTTCTGAGGTCTGCGCTAGATATGTGGCATGTACATGAATTGTGCAATATTACTATTTGTGCATTTTATAAATCCGTTTAATGAATCGGTTTGTCACGAGCGGATCTCACGAACTGAAAATGAAATTAGTTCCAGCACCAATCGCCTAAATTTGCCATCACCTCCCAGTTACATCCTGTTTGAAATGGAGAACAGCACGAAAAACAGTTGAAATTTTTTTGAGAAAAAGATAGTTATATCTTTAAATTTAGTTACCTGTGCCACAGCATATGTATAGGAGCCCAGTAGGAACCGTCGCCTTTCCACCGGTTCTCCTTATTTCCTACCTTTCTTCGGAAAAAAGCTTATAACGTGTATATGTACCTAATGTATCTTACCACAAGTTATTGAAGATATTAATGGATGTTGAATCAATTTTTTAGTCGCGTTAGACGATATTGGGTAGTGGAAAAGTTTATAGATTCGTGTGAACATCATGCTCAACATGCGTCAGCAATATGCTTATTTGAATTTGGAACAGTTTCGACAAACTTTCATTTTTTTGTATTCAATTTTGAATTTTATTGTTAACAAACAAGGGTTTATTTTTGTTGAATTTTTATTTATTTTTGAACTATTGTCTCGCCTTCCCATCTGTTTTACTTCTGTCGGCGGTCCTTATAACTGCGTGTGTTTTTTTTTTATATAAAGGCTAGTGGTGCATCTTCAACTCTTGGTTTTCACCGGGTCACTGTAAGAAGTACTGAATCCCTTGTTAATTGGGTTGTTTCTTTCATTAAAAGTCATTATAGCAAGGGCATGGTACATTATAATAATAGGAGAATTTATCGAAATACTCATATCATATGACGAAAGGCATAGATAATGTTTTATTGTTCAGTTCCGGACATGGCACAGAAAAATTGTGACACTCAACTAATTTCACACACATATAGTTATGGGAACCTCATCTATTAAGTCTGCGTTTGATAATAAACTTTAAATATTTCAACATTAAATTTGGTTTTGTGTGCATTTTGGGAAAGTTATCGCTAAGCTAATTATCTTAAAAGTTAAAAAAATCTATTCTGAACCTTGATGTCACAGAATAAGGTACAAGATTAGGCGACTTTTCTATTGTGTCCGTGTGTAGTAGAAGCGTGGCGCGCGCGTGCCAGCCGACCAATTACACTTCTTTACCATTATTACCTGTCTACTCATTAGGTTGGAGCCACGAAACAAAATCTAATAAACATTATTGTCAAAGAAGTTATTTTCCAGTAATATTAACCTTACTAAGTTCATGTTTTTAACGATAATTTAAACATTTAATTAAAAAATTTACAACAATATTATTTTCGGTTTTAAAAACTAACTTTCAAGGCGTTTGAATAGTTTTCTTAACATGCAACAAATCTTTCTTTTACGATTGTAGTTTACATTTATTTATTCAATGATATTATAAGACAAAAAGTAGCAGACATGCCATTTGCGGTGTAAGACTAGGAAGCGTCCTAATTAGGACGTTTTTTCCATAGCTTGCGTCATGTGTTTCCACTTACGCTTAAGTTACAAACACTAGCTGTCATCTTTTTTCTTATTATTTTATTTACGCTATCATTTTTACCCCATTCGACATGTGTGTTACTGGTTTCACTGTCTTTGGAAAGTCTTTTGTCCGGTGTTTTTGTATGAGTATAGCATATCTATAGTATAAAACACCATTATATATGTATTTACACGGATTTAGACAGGGTAAACCTACTAACCTAAAACCTTTACATGCAATGAATATGTTAATGATAAAATTGCGTTCATGGATCGGAGTGTACACATCGTTAATTTGTTACTTTTAGGTATATTTAATTACTGTTGTGTTGTATTTTATGTAATTACTAATTACCAAAAAATCTGTAATGCTGTATTTCTATGTAGTTAATTTTTAATGTAAATGCTTTAAGTGCTTATGAAAATTATTTTATTAACGATGTAGCGTTTTTCATAAGCGCGGTGGTTTCGTGGCCCCGCGACTCACGATTGAGTCCGAGCAGCCAGGTGTATCGCCTGTCGGGTCAAAGCAGGCGCTTTTTACTGCACTACGAACGCTCAGTGGCTTTGCTCGTTATAGTTTTTTAGCTACATAGCAGTAGTGGTAATTGAATAATATTATTCGATTTTTTGCACACTTAATTACAATTGTTAATGATTTTAGCACAGCCTAGTAATTATATAATTATATGACTTAGCATCTCGCGACTTAACCGATCAGCAAATTCTGTATATGATTTGTCAGAAAATAATAAACCGGAACCGAGTTCAACAGGAAGTCAATAAATAAACTATAATAAATAGAAATAAACACAAAAATACAAAGTTATTCTTAATGAATTCACAAAGCGTTAATAAAATGAATATCAATAAAAATGAAGTTGTGTGGAGTTACAAAGGGACGGAATAATAGAATGAATGTTATAATAAACGTACGATGAGTGGTTGACGAAATGCGCTTTGTTTACTGTTCGTACTCGTCGACCCGAGCGACTAAATTAGTGTTTCGAGACCTCGTCCATTATGTCTTACTATCTCAATTACTATTGTTTTGAATTGTACCTTGGAAAAAATTGATATGTTGTTTTTACACGACTGTACTCTATGAGTTACGATGATTTGTGTCGGTGGAAAGTACGTCGTATTAATGTAATATTATAGGTTGTTTTATGTCAATAGATTTATTTATATATAAAAGCTCCTTATTCGCGGTTTTCACAATTCGCGGGTCAAAAAACTGCGACTCGATCCCTGTTTACGCGGCTAAATATCACTTTATTCGCGGATTCCGTCAGTAAAACTGACTTGGGGGAAATGTTACATCCGCATTCCATTAAAGAAGAGCCTTAAACTGAACTGTAAGGGTGTAATTTGACTTGAAACACTTGCAAATGACGATGATTAAAAAACGTGTGGCAAATATTTTTGCAGTGGTAGAGCCAGCAACCTCAACGTCTTTTGCACGAATGCACAGCCGAAATCCGAATTGTAATATCTTTTAAAGCCGAAAAAAAAGTTAAAGTTCTATAACCTTTGCCTAATGATTAGTATGAATATATGTATATTTTTCTTGTTAAAATATCTGATAAAAATTATGTTATGTGATATACTTTATATTTCGAGATCTTGGAACGTATGTCTACCATCTTATACAAATTCTGATTCCATATTAGTAGCCTCTGTGAATAAGAAGCTTTTATAGAATAGTAGAATAAGTACGATGTTGACGTTGGAACGTGCTTGACCATTAATCTGAGTTCAAACCTTCCAAGTGAACTATTGCGATATTGGATTGTCGCTATTGGCTTGTTAGTTATGCCTGAAATCTACAATAACAATAACAATTAATATTGTAAACTAATATTACTGATTAACTGTACGATGACTTAGAGAAATTTCAAAAGCCATTATTAATTTTATATGAATTAATTTCGCGAGCTATTAAATATATGTCCATATATTTAATAGCTCGCGAAATTGCCCTCGAAGCATAAATGTCGCAGTAATGTATACGAAATCGTTATTTTATATGAGAGTATAGGCAAAAGGTTTTTTAATTAGTTACCGATTAAGCCGAAGCGGCTGCCGACGTGCATACCGCTGAACTCATTTTATGACTGCCGCCGTAATCTCAAGAAGGAATGTTCCTATTAGATCTAGGGTAGCAAAATAAAAGTAAAAACTAAATGTCAAAATATGTACCTCCCATTATCTTTGTTCGGAAAAATGCTAGATTCATGCGGGTGGAGGTAGACACTTACGTATTCAAGCAATTCACTAGAATAGCAAAAAAATAAGAATAAGATAGTTGGAGTATGTTTCACTCCTGGCTCAAAGTATGTCAGCTACAGCCTTAATGCAAGTTATTTCATGGAGGTCTAGGCTAAATAATTTCAAAAACATTAAATCAATTTTTAAAAAAATCCTTTCCAATAAATAAAGCAGAATGCATAATGAAGTACCAAGCTTTGGTTAGTGTTGCCAATTAGCAGGTTTAAGAAATCGAGGCTTAGTGCACTTTGCACTCTGTTAGCCCATCGACCTGTTAACTTGGGAATAGAGCAATCAGCCGTCAAAAATAAATTTTCAAGTATAGTTATTTTGTAAATATTTTATTAAATTCAACTAATTTAATGCTTATACACAAGTACACTGCACAGTACAAAATTTACAACACAAAAATGGTCCAGTGTGGAACGAATCAATAAAAGTAATGAATTTATTTGGTCGTGACAACAACGTTGGTGCGCCGCGTCTCCCGCGTTGCTTGACATGTGCCGGCGCGCGGTGTGACGCGGCCTGTAATCTGCGCCAGACACGGCACTGTGTTACAGTTAAACCGGTATTCGCACTACAATGGAGATGGACACATTTTGAGTAATGTTGCGAAGCA
>JWHW01056456.1:127672-150962 GCA_000931545.1 Papilio glaucus
GGTTATCTTTTTATTATTGGTTATAACAAAAATACAATTTTTAAAATTTTTGTCTCTCCGAAACGACTGAACCGATTTGGACGGGACTTTTACAGGAAGATAGTGAATATTGTAAGGATTCAAATACGCTAATTTGAAATTGTGAAAATGTAACGCGTTGCCATCATAAAGCGTCACAAAGGTTGCCTTAAGCAGTAAAATATCTATACATTTATACAGATAAATAAGGTAAAACAATTAATGTAAAAAATACGATTATAAACTTTTACTATGCGAAGTGATTAATATGTTTTATTTGATTCCACGCGGACGAAGTCGCGGGCAAAAGCTAGTATATAATATAATTATATTCCAAAACATTTTTAAACAACTTCTGCGAATAAATAACATAAGTATAGTAAATAATGCAAATGTATAAAATATTATTAATCATAATTTATTTAATCTTAAAGTAGAGCGTCATTTCTACTCAATTCCTGTATATTTTGTAACACCTCGATAACGAATTGTGGTAATTTAAATTGATCACTTGGTCCGTTAGTAGCTCGTGATTCCGATTCGCATTAGGTGGGTGCTTAGCGAGTGAGTTGGTTATTCGGTGCGTCTCGCATCTTTATTTGGTCAGCCTTTGGAACGGCGGTGACTGTAACGAGACTTTTGATGATAGAAATTGATTGCTTTTACTACGAGAAATTGTGTTGATTGGGTTAATAGGGATTGTCGGGTCAATAAAGCCACGATGATTTGCTGATACACACTCTCACACAGCTCGCATCAAATCATCTATATTTACTGTTACAACTTAATTCTAACGGGACGGGTCCCACCTAGTGTCTGGTGCAGTCTAGTGTAAGAATTTTCATAAATTTAGATTTAGATTTTTTTAGATCTTCATATTTTTGTATCATCTAACATATCCATTTAACAATGGATAGAGCCAGCAAGAACAACATCGATTTCACAAATGGGCCGGCTAGACCGGTGAAATCCCACAAACTCACAGGGGAATGGCTTGAAGTAGTAGTCTGCGTTTCGTGAGTGAGGTGGAATTGGTTCAGTCGTCTTCCCCTTCCCTTCCCTTCCTTTTCCAATAAGGGTGGTAAGGAGAAGAGGATTGGGAGGGGGATGAATAGGAATAGGAAATATCTTGTCTATTCCCTCCTCTGTCCATTAAAGGCGGGCAACGCATCGGTAGCGGTCATTTAATATCAGGTGAACCGCTTGTTAGTTTGCCAACTGTTTCCACAAAAAAAAAGAAATATACAGAAGTATGTATTTTACTGCCTTGCAGCTGTGGAAAGAGTATGTTACCTACATACATCTTATATACAACTAATTAAGGTTTATATATTCATTTAAATCATATAGAAATTACATGTTATTACCGTATACTGAATTTTATATACGCATCAGTTTTCTCAATACATGATTTAGCAATAACCGTTAACAGAGTTATATAATAGCGACCTAATCTATTGGTCGTAGATAGAGAGCGGACAATACGGACTACTTTCCCTTTACTAAATGCACTTATAAACTATACCATAGTGCGGTCCATTTGCGAAATAAAGGGACCGGAATGCGATCCGCTATCTATGTTTTAGTTGAGGCTGCTTATGTCCTCGCTGTTAATGTGATATTACATTATCGCGAATAGGTTTATTGCTTTGACTATAAAAATATGAATGGATGCCGTAATTACTGCAGTTGTCGAAACCGAATTAAAACAACGCTTATTTTTAATGGTGTACGTAGAAAAACGAGAAAGTTAGTCTCCTGATGCATTTATGTAGAAATACGGATGAGAATAAGATGATCATGGGCACTCTACTCATCAGACATGTTGCATAATCATAGATCATCTGCTTGTGGTCGATATTTCGAGTATGTGTGTGTGTACGTTTAAAACAAAATCGTGTTAGTAATACCATTTATAACTCCAGAACTGTTGACCAGATTTTTTTGAAATTTAATTTGTCGGATTTGTCTCTGCATGTCTACCAGGATCGCTAATTAAAGTTAACGCTATAAAAATTGACAAAAAATACAAAAGATGCTCATGTATTTTTCGTATGCGTCGTTATCTTTGATTATTGTAGAATAACAGAAACTACAAAGAGTATTTTAATTATAAATCCTTACTTAACAAAACAAATAAGGTTATACCTCTCAAGGTGTTCAATGAGTGCAACCCATTCAGAAATTAATGCTAAATTAATAGAGCTAAAAGTAACATAAGATAAGTTAATTCTAACGCGGAACGATATTTGCCGGGTCAGCTAGTACTTTATAATAATAATGTATGTGAATGACTACAATTCAAAATCGTTAACGAACGAAGATTTATGAAGGCGTGAAAATTATTTGAGTCCCATACTTACTCGGTACAACTCTATGGTTTCTCAGTAAACAATATGCAATTTCAATAGATATAAAATTGTTACAAAATACAGTCGTTGTCATTCCGGCGTCGCGGAGTGTACGTTTAAATAAAACACGTTCGTCCGCAGCTATTACCTGCATAATTTGCGAGTGCATAAATCACGGGACAGAAAAATGTGCGACTTCCATTTGTTGCGACAGGACTGGATTTATTTTTCACTTTAAAACCGCAAACTTAAATATTTGAATACATCTGGAGTACGTAGAAACTAAGTAAGATATGACTGACTCGTCTTATATGTCCTGAGAGATAGCATTTGTATGAGTATAATAGTAATAGAATGAAACAGAAAATCTTCAGTGGCGACGTGACTTGTAGTTTTTGTTAGTATAATGTTTTTAATATCACATACCAAGTTGGTGGCCTTTCTATATTTACGGCAAAAATATAATACCAAGTAAACTGGACACTCATTATCTCCCTGTTCTTTTCCCACTTATCGGCACAATACGACCGTAGCCCATATTGGCAACAATTTTTACGGCCGGACGCCAACACTCTCAGCACGCATTTTTAAAATAATATTTTTAAAAGTTTCTTTTTTTCTCGTGTGTTATTGCATATCAACGTACTTAAGGAATTTATTTTAGATATGCACGCTTTCTAAAATAATGAGTACTTAAGTAAAATCCTAGATTGATATGAAATGTGTCGGCGATATTGGACAGCGCGTGACTCCGTGAGAACGGTAGCCCGTCCGGTTCTCTCGAGCGACGGCTCGTCGTTATTAAATAATTACGTATTTGCGAGCACACATGCGGCTTAAACAATGCACTCAACGTGGTCGTATACGAAATAGTCGAGATGTGTCAGCTGGTATTAAAAAACTCCGCACAACAAAGAGTGGTGCGGTTTTACGTTGCGGGTGTTGAAGTCACAGCGGGTAACTAAAACGAGTGTTTTATGTTCCTCCTGTGCGTATTCTCCTGGATTTTATGAAAATAACTAACAACCTGCCTCGCTCCGTAGCAAAACATGTAACATATTTTTTGATGTAATACATAACGGTAGCAGAGTACAAACGCCAACATTTTGTCGTATTGCACCAGCCTCCTATGTCTTCTTCAACAATTAACGTCATCCTTCAGTCCATTTACTCCAAACCTTTTTGAATTATATATCTTATCCCATCATGAATCACTCCATTGGCGAGAACCTTATGAAAAGTTTACTGTTATGCAGTGTGGGTACTTTGTTTTATTATAATTATGGTATAGATGACAAAAGCAGTTGGATTTAGAAGGAACGATCGGAATGATAATTAAATCAAATATAAGAATGATGACACCCAAAAACCTTTTTATTATAGCATGCCTAAAAAATAATACAGAAATATTTTCAACCTTAGTGTGTCCTATTATTTATTAAACTCGCTTCCTTCCAGAGTGTCCTACACAAATGTTCATGTGTACTTTCGCGTGTAAAGACGCTTTCCAAGAGAAATAAAGTCGTACATTGGTTTTCATTAGCTAGCCGTGGTTTATGCTCCCGTGGTTAGCCTCTGCTGCGCGCGCGCTCTCCCATGACGCCATCTTGTGCTTTTGGGCGGGAAAACGTAACAACGTAATGACTTGTGCACGGTGACAGTACCTACTCAATAGAAGCATAAATAAATTGTTTCGAAACATCCGTTTTTTATTTTATCACCCCATAGCCTAGCGGTTGCAGTTCTCAGCTGTTACGTTGCGGGACCTGAGTTCGTAGACTTCGTGGACGTTTCACAGGTCATATATTGATTAAAGAATTGTAATCTTATTTTTAATATCATTTCTACAGACAGTAAACAAAATATTATAAATGTCATATTGCAATTCATTACAACTTTGTTTTTAGTGTAGAAGAGACCAATCAAGCATGCCGATCATGCATATGCTCAACTACCACGGCTACTGTCATCATTCACACCCATAAGAACTCCTCTCTTTCCTACATAATGGCAAAGTGCCCGTTGCCCTTACCTTACATACAGGGGAAAGAAAGAGGAGGTAGAAAAGGAAAATCGAGAGAAGTAAGCAGTGTTGCCAACCCGAACATTGCCTTGGCAAGCAGCAGGCAGATATTACATCAAAAGTAGGTAGAACTACCTATTTTATTTAGGAGACTTAGAATTTTAAGGAGAACTATCGTTTTACATATAAATAAAAAAAAATGTGCAATCTTACCCGATACTCAGAGGGGAAGGCAGAGATTATGGATTTCCATTTGGCGCGATAAATATGTTTTATATTCTTATTTCTCTATATATTTACACGAGTGAAGTGGGGGCAGAACGCTAGTACCTTATACTTAGGAGTCGTTGTTTATTGACTTGTATAGAACTTAATTACATTCAATTTGAATTATCGAGGGCAAACGCTTAAATAATAGTTAGCGACGTGCCCTGACATTTCTCGAGCGGCGACCGTGATACGAAATCATAGGCTTGCATTGCGAAAATGATGGGTTGTGATGTCAAATGGATGACATCGCGGTGTGTCGCAGGGCCGCCCCGCCCCGACATATCTCACCGGGTACTTCCGCCGCACACTTTACGCCGACTGCGTGACTTAACTGCTACTTGATATTTGTTCCCGTTGTCGTACGTCACGTTAATGTTTTTTCTTTAATAAAACTTTGGTCATAAAAATATTGTTTTCAGAGTCTTCTAAAATCAAAAGAAATAGAAACAAATATTCGACTTACTTAATTGTAACACTTCGCGATGAAAATTTATTTTAATTGTTTAAATAAATATTGGAAGTAAAGGGATGAGACGACGAACGTAGAAATTAAAATTAGTGTATAAAGTTGTCTTTACCAAGCTTACAACATTTCAATCGATATTATTATCCTTACTTTTCATCAAATATTAGCTATTCCCGGCATGTATTCTGCACAGTATTAATGTTTAGATTAGTATTTAGTTTTGTAATTATTGTTAAATTTTACATACAGAGATAATTTTATTTTATTAATGTCTTTTCGAATATATCAAAGCATTAAAGAATAATCATAGAATAATTTAATTTTGAATAGTAGAATAGTACTTAGTAGATTAGTTTAATTTTGTAAGACTCACAAAAAAATTGTAAAATTGTAAGGGAAAGTAATACAGGTTAACCTAGTAAAGGAGCCAAGGCCATAATGAACCAACTGTTTGGAAAGAGTAAAATAAAGATTTATTTTTTTAATGGGCAAAAGGGTTAAAACTTTTAAAAAATATTTAAATACATTTTTTGGGGCAGAAACCATTTCTCCCCGTACAACCCTTGCAACCCGTACTCAGAACACCCTACCAAAGTTTCATGACAATCTGACCAATGGTTTACGAACGCATAAGGTACATACATACAAACATTGATATTTATTTATACAGATAGTAATCTACTCATAGGCATCTGCAACGAGGGATGGGCAGGGAATTTAAGGAACTTACTACCTAACTGACTGTTGTATACTAAAATGTTAACCAAAAGTAACAATATGTAGTAAAGTATAGCACAAACAATAAAATTGAAATTAGGCAAATAATAAAATATTTAAATTATAATATTATTAAAATTGAAAATTAATGGAAACACGGTCCGTAGTGTAAGAGAAAATGGCGGAGGTACACGGCCCGCCCGCGGCACGCGACCCGTGACGCTCGCGCCCGCACCCGCTGACATTACTTATTTTGTTGACGTTACTCAATCATAGACGGTGTAGTTATAATAGTTTGGACCATGAGTCCTAAATTTAATTGAAAGCAAAGCTGCAGCAAATAATCAAGTATCATTCATGTATCAATGAAATACCAAACCTAAGGGTCGATTTTTGAAAAAGATACGTCGTAATCATAAACTAGTGGACGAATTTAGCGATTTTAAGCGATTGCTACTAGTGCAAATCAACGGTGAGGTGAGATAAGTTAAAAAAAGTTTTCACTCGACTAATGTCACGTACTGTAATGTACGTAGGATAGGATTTATTTTTTCACTGGTAAAATAGAATAGGAGAAGTAACCACTCTTTTTGTTTGTATAACGCTCGATCTCAAAAATAGCATTTGTAATCTAAATTAATCGTCTTTGCTCTTTCTCAAAAATCAACCCTCTGAACTCTTTTTAAAAACAAATCTATTGTCTCAAATCCGAACGTTCATTTTTGTTATATCTAAATATGATGAACGCAAGTGACGCTAAGTTGCTTTTGTCAACACAAATCGCTAGCATCACCTTAGTGTCAACTTAGTCGAGAGATTGATGAACTTCAATTTTAAAGAATTTATAACGATATTAGATAGGGTTATCCTGGTAATTTTGTGTTCTTTAAAATGTAAGGGCCAAGGAGTATGATCGTGTATGATGCTCAGCAAATATATTAAGTCAAAAATAACACAAGAGGATTTCCAGGTGTATTTTACCGGCTTTTAAAAAATGGAATATTCTTCTCACGAACTTAGTCATATTCCTTTATAAATATTATAATTATAAATGCGCGTATGTTTATGGGCGTCAGTGATTTCTTATATATTAGGCGACTCGCTGCTTGTTTGCCGCCTTATGCTATAAAAATATTATTCATTATTTTTTTAAAGTAATTTATAACTCAAACACCGTTACTGCTATCGGTGGTAGGAAAATGCAAAGACATAAAAACAGTGACGGAAGCACAGATCACAACAGATCGACGCCACGACATAGCGGCCTATGATTACTGGCCCTCGCCGGATGCAAGGCAAAAACTCGCCGGCACTGGCCACCGGCAAATAGCCACCGATCACTTGGCCACCGGCCACCGGTCAGCGGCTAGCGGGAAAGTGCGGCCGGTGGCCGGACATAATCGGCACGCGCCGAGCTTCTGATGCGTATATTAATTTTTAACTACGCAGTTTTTCTTCGAATCTGCAAGCACTTTATAAATAGACGATCTAAGCAATTAAATCTTAAAGTTCTTGCAGCAATATTGTAAAGACGATTACCGCAACGAGCTGGCTCGGGAAAATCACTTTCTAATTCCGTTTTAAATTACAGAAATATAAAGTTTTAAAAATTAAGCCCTAATGTTACTCAACCGGCTACGCCACACACACCACGTTTCATTAGTTTAGGACTTTAGGAAGTATCCTAGAGGTTTAGTTTATAGTAAGTAGTATAAGCGAGCCTCGGCTTGGGATGTTCCTCTGGCATGACTGGGGTAGTGCCCCATGCCTTTAGAATTTTGGAATGGTGTCCCCATCCTCACCCAAATATAAAAATAAAAAAGATAGGAATACAAGTAAAATAATAACGCGTTACATTTAATTTATTACTTTTATACTATGGTACTCATTTTCACTATAATATTGTTTGTGACGTCTATATGCAGTTGATAAAGGTGAAAATTCTTTTCATTATTTTTCACTGTCCATAACCTGTTAGAAAATAAATAAATTGGGTAATTAATTAATAGTTACTAATGCTATGAAAATAAAATCACATTGTATGGAAGAAGAAGAAGCGTGAGCGGTGTGCCAGGATCGCGCCAAATGGAAATCCATAATCTCTGACTACCCCTCTGGGTTGCGTATATTTATTTATTTATAAAATCACATTTCTTTGCTTACGTTTAGCGACTGACTAAAGAATGACTGGCAACGAATCAAAAAAGCGGGTCTCAAGTTTTGACCAATCAGTGCTAAAGGTTCGTTTTGTAGACATCAACGTTCATGTTTATTGGACAAATATGCGCCTGTCTTACGTCGCCTCTTTGTGAAGTGCCTAAAAAAGAAACGGCACATTCTCAATAATTCGTTAAACTGACAATGTGCCGACCGTTCAGAATGTGCCCTGCCCGATTATAAAGTGCCTGCCCTTACAATCGGTCGGTGACATATATATTTAGACGAAGACAACTTTTTAACCAACCCATTAATATATAGTAATATGATGCCATCTTTGGATTTATTGCTAAATTTAATCGTATAATATATTTTTTTTTAATTTACACCTCTACAATTCCCTGGAACATACTATAAAATCTTGATTTATGTATCTGTCTGTACGTGGACAGACATTAATAGGAGACTTCATTGTTTTTGTTTACATAAATACATAGTTATTGTTAGACTATGTGACTAAACTAGAATTATATAATTATAATTCAATTTAACCGTTGACTCATTGAATCGATTAGTTACAAAAGTTTTTATTAAATCCAGCTGGTAATTGATTGCTGTTTAACCTTCATGGTATAAATCAGATAATATCAGTTAATTAGCGAGATTCATTTTCTAAGACAACTCTTGTTATAGATATCTATTTGTTTTGTAACATTTGCTAAAAATACCTATTGCAACTTTGGTATTATCTAATACTACAACTTCATAAGGTCTGAAGGCGCCGTAGATGAATGTATTTATATACATATAATAAAAATGTAACTGATCGCTGTCTGTAAATGGAAGATATTTAAGAAAAACTATTATTGAAGGCTTTCATAAACGCAATAAAACCCGAAACAATGATTATTCGAATTTTTGTCTGTTTGTCTGTGCGTTTGTTACCGCTAATCTCAGAAACGGCTTAACCGATCTGTGTGTGGTTTTCACTAATGTATTGTGGTAAGCTTCACTTAACATTTAGTGTTTGTTTTATCTCAATCGGTTTATAAATAAAAAAGTTATGTAAGTAAGCATAAACAATATCAAACATTTGTTCGATAAAATGCTAAAAAATAGCTGTTCAGTTGATTAGGTTGAACTTTTAGTTACATATATGTTATTAGTTATACTATGATCTTTTAAATGATGATGATTGAAAGTTTATATAAAGTTCCAAACAGGACAGTTTCTGAGATTTTGCAAGCATCAGCTAGACATGCTGTGCATTGCGATTTTCATAGTACAAGCACGTATTTCGGAGACGCACTACGCTCCCTGCTAATATATAATATAACGAGGGTAAAGGGCAGGGAGATGATTATGAGGTTACGGTAGTATTAAGTAGGTAATATCATTTCTCATTGTCTCATATATTCGAGCCACCGCAGCTGTGCATGAATGTGTGAATGTGCTGGCTCTACGAAAGATAATACATTAAAAGACGAAATTACAAAAAATTATCCAAATTGGAATTAAAATCGAGTTATCTTTCGTTCGTTCTTTTCAACAATTACCCAATAATATAAATTTGTTTGATTAAAAATAATATTACAGTTATCAATTAAGAACTCGCGTTAACTTAACTATTTGTGTGTCGGGTACAAAAAAGAAAAAGGCTAGCTGGTGTGCTCTAATTGCGTTCTCTGCTCCGACACCAGTAACAAATTGTTTTAATTACATTACGCGATTTGATTTCACTGCGGCGGCTGCGGACTCATTAGAGATCCAATGAATGGCAATGATCATTTTGATGCGAACATATAACAAGATTCGTGCGATGGAGTGTGAAAAATAGACTCTGTACACCGACATAAACAAATGTGTTATGAGTTCTTGCAATCGTGGCCATTGTCTTACTAACTCTTGCGAAATTGAAGAAAAATAGGGGAATTAATAATTGCAGAGAATTGTTAATAATTATTTCTTTTTAAATAAATGTCACAGGACATACATTGAAGCAGAAATTCGTATATAGTTTGTTCGATAATACCTTTCATTTGGGTGATTTTTTCACGTTCAATTAATTGTTAAATTAAGATACAAGAAGGATTAGATTCCAAGTTAGTGGTCGAAAACAGGCAATACTTAGAGTTTCAATATAATTATTTACTATTAAAAATATATACCCGGAAAAAAGCTCTTATCTCCCTATCTGAATTGGCCTTTTATTTTTTACTACACGAATTTTGCTAGTTTTCTTGATCAACAAACTATCAACTATTATATTTACAGAGGCTTTAAGTTTTTAAACAAAGAGAGGAAAGTAACAAGCGATAAATAACAAATAAGCTATAATTAAAATGATCTATGTACATATAAAAGTGCGTAATGATATTGTTTATGAACCTAGAAAGAAATGCAAAAAAGAATGTATTATCGGAACGCAAGCTTTTAAATACAAATTCTATTTTCTTTTAATCAGAATGCCATTTAAACTTGTATATGGCCACTTTCAAAGGTGTTCTAAAATGCGTAAGCCGTTCCAATTTCAAATTCAAATTGGTGGTGTACCGGGCACGTTAATCTGTTAAACTTCCATAAATGGCGCTAAATGGATTATGTTACTGTTACTGTTTAAAGTAAAAAGCTTATTTTGTAAACCGTAACAATCCTTACTGAATTATATTACATGTACAATATAAAGATAAAGATAGAATGTAACGTTCTTTCATAGAATTGGTAAAATATATCTTTTAGAACATAGACCGTTGTCTCAATTATGCATAGCGCGGTCATTTCACACTTCAAATCTTAAGTACAACTGCGTTTACGTATTACTTATTTTGAGATATAAGTCTTATTAACCCAATCTATCATCTTCAGAGACAACGTTTGTTTCTAAATCTTACAATATTGAAGCGAATTGAACTATTCAATCTTTATATAACTAGGGGTCGGGTGTGACTCCATTTTCTAAAACCGCGTTAATATCAGACCTACCGCCAACATCTAGTTAATTGTTTCAGACTAAATCTTAGAACAATTGAGCCTGCTTAACTTATCCAAAGTTAGTCTTGGACAGGTTTGATTAAGATAGTAGTGTATTATAATTCAACTGGTGTTGTGAATCAATTAAATTTAATTAGATAAGGACCAAACATTTTCACTGGTTTTAAGACCCTTGACCGATTAGTTGGCATGCAAAGTTCTATTGAAATTTGATTTGATTGTTGAAATCTAAAGTAAACTTGTTAAAAAAGCTGCTATGTTTAAAATGTACAGTAATTTTTGTATTTATGATTGTTGACGTTGAGATTAACATGTATAAAACAGACTTAGAATTAATTTATGAATGAGGTCCTACTACAAACCTTACTCATGGTTTTCTGCCGTAAATGTGCGTCAAATAGATAATAAAATAAATATGCGCACCCGCTTGGAATCCAGAGACCCTGGATCCTGTAACACCTCTCTCGCTTCTTCTACATTCATACACCTACGCATACATCCTTGTCGGTTATGAATGTTTCTTATATTGCCCTTTTTAGTAAGCCACTAATCTGATCGATATAAGTTCTCCTAGGGCGTCCCCTACCAACATTACCCACTCATTTTTGCAACATTTATTTGTTAACGTTATTTTTTCTTCATTCATTCTTTCAACATGCGTCCAATAGAATTCAGCATCTTTTAATACCACATTTCTGTTATAAAAGCGTTCCATATCATTGAAATCCTAATAATATAAATCATAATATCCTTATATTTTATAAAACATATCGTTTGACAATTATACTCTGTTTGAAATATCGCGACATGCTCCCTTTTGTCTCATTTATATTTGTTTTTATCTCTTAGTTATCAATGATTCCTTTATAAAAATGAACACTGCAACAAACAGCCTACGACACAGATGTAGCTTGGTAGTATTATAATGGCGCGTTTATCTCTAAGTACCGTTGTATGTGGCCCTAGGCTTAAATTATATCGCTAGCTCGGGCAAGTGGTCCGCAGGCCTATATTTGGTGAATAAGCTTCCTGTATTCTCAGAACAGTAGCGAGATAACAGCTGCCTACTTTTTGTCAGTAAACGATACATTACAGAGTATGTTATCTCTTTGAAGTTTATTTAATTGATATACTTTTATTTATTACGCTTAGAATTCGTCAGTACAATAATGTTTAAAATTTTGGAAACGTAACAAATTAAATATACCTGAATGGTCTTAATCATAGCCGTAATTATACTTGAAACAAGAATAATCAATTTGCGATCAATATTTATTTAAATATTGGTAGGAAATATCCTAGACGAAGTTATATTATTGACATACAATGTACAAAGTAAGTTAAGAGTCCTAGAAATCGACGGGCTTGTATTCGTTTAAGTATTGATGTAGAAGAAGCGATAGATTTGGCTAAATGGATATCTGTATTATCTGCTTACACTCCTAGGTAACGGGCGTAAGTGATTATTTGTTTATTTGATAAAATTAAGAACTGTGGAAAGACCTAAAGATTGTTCAGATATTTTTAAGCACAGCTGCAAATGTAAGCGAATTACGTAATATATTTTAGAATTTTCACGCAATGAATACCAGACTGTAATATTGATTTCATAGGGATTATAAGTGGTAAACTAAATTCGATTGAAATTGTACGATAAGAAATATGTCCGCGGCTACAACAGCGCCGGGAGCTGGTGGTGGCTGATTTTAATCAAATTTGGAGCAATGCTTGCTCGGACATTGTTCGCTCGTAAAGAAAATTACATTGATATTAATTCATTGCGTAGGGAACTAGTTCCAAGAGAACTTGTCGAAGGAAGTGCAGCCGTACGTTGTGCGTTCATTAAAATATTTTAATACCTTCACTTTTACGACAGTTGGTAGATGGCGTACATGTTACTGAAATCATCGTCATTTTAATATTTGAAAATAACAAAAATCTATGGATGGAATGGATATAAATGGAACACTATCGTAGCACACCTCTCTCGCTTCTTCTGTAGTCCTACCATACTTACCATACCATACTTAAATCACCTTTCTTTAGTACGTCACCAAACCGAAGCATCTCCAGTGACATTTTATTTGTGTTTATGTTTTGCCGGGGACTTTCTTCTTTCTGTTTTTTTCTATTTCCAGCGTTCATGGATACATACACCTTGGATATCCGAAATTTTTCCTGATGTGTTATCCTTAACATCGGAGAGCTAGTTTTATCCTTGTTTGCTTTAATTTGGAAGGAAGAAAAATACCGTTGCATCCTTAATAGAAGTCAATAATCTTAACACATTGAGCAAAGTTGAATGAGCACCGAGGAATAGTAGTGGGTTACCGCTAGCGGGCAGCGCTAATGGTCGCTTCAGACGATAAATATTCATCGCGGCAAAAACATGGAGCGCGCACGCGCCGTCGCCGGACAGCGCTTTCTTATTGCGGAGGTACGACGTGTAGTGTGGACGAGGTATAGATGTTTTCTTTTATTTATTTACTCATTGATAAAGTAAACCAAATCGTTGTTTAAGCTCTATACAAAAGTACCCTCACATGGAAATAATTATAATGTTATATTGTTGTTTGGTTTGTCCACAATGTGTCCGTCTCTTGTCTATTCGCTATTTAGCTTATTGTACCTATATTAAAATGGATAAATCCAAGTTTAAATCCAGTCGACAACGTCTCAGGAATCTTGTTATTAATTTCCTTCTTGATTAGGCAGAGTACTTGAGAAAATAAGGCGTTGTTGTAAAATGTGACAAATAAGCGATTCCAGATGGACTTGACTTTGTATTTTTGGATGCAAAAAGACAAGTAAGTAACCAAATCAATAACCTAGGAGTTCGTTGGTGACCTAGATGACGCTGTGAAATCTTACGGACGATCGAATTATCCATGGCGCGATTCTTGGGAAGGACTGAAGGGCATGGTGACAATGATAAAAAAATCTCAATCACTCATTAAATAAACGAAAAATACAACATCCATGATATATCTAGGGAAAGAGATTAATGGTTCGTAGCTCCTAGTTGTTAGCTAGCTGCGCTCTCGATCGCCTCAGGTCAGCTGCGAGAAAAACTCACGAGGCCGACACGCTTCTGTACGTGTGCATCGACGGCTGCCGTGCGCACGCCCGTAGGTGTTTTTCTTTTTTTTTATAATTTCAAATCTAGTTCCTGACCACAATATTATCTGTTGTAAATGCAGATTTACTCTTAGTAGAGTACTACTACTCGTGTATTGTCTAGCCAATTTTACTTTATGAATCCAAATGAATATCTCAGGGAGTCTTGTTTAAGACTCATGTCTTTTCTGTTATATCTTATATTGTAATGAATAATTTTCAATATTATATACATTACAGTTTTTTTTTATTAGGTAATGTGCAGAGAGAGGATATGGTAAGGTTCACCTTACATTAAATGTTATATATAGGTTTGGTTATTTATTATAGGTTTGGTAGCCACCCGGGCGAAGATGGGACGGGTTACTAGTATTACATAAAGTAGTTGTCCTATTACACAATGACAAACATCAAGACTGTGTGGATGTCATGATGGTTTGCTGAAATGAATGAAAGGAAGGAGCTGGTATTCTAATGTCCCTGGTTATTAAATACGTCCAGTAAAACTTGAGCCGTTTATAGAAGGTGAGCGGAAACTCTGTCAGTAGAATATAACAAACTTATTGGCGGTCAAATTAGCTCATACTAAATATAATTATGTTATTGCAATAAAATGCAAACCAAAAGGAAATCAATATCGAGTCTTGCATTTTAAATGCCAACGAACCGGCTATCAATAAATATTGAACTCGCACTCGTACGAAAACACATAATCTATTCAAGTGGCTAGTCGAAGGGTCATGACACGAGCGACAAAGACGTGCATATTGTTAAAAAGCCACGATAAAAGAGGACGGTGCGACCACCGACGTTCGGGTCATATGTCGACAGATATGTCATAACCTGTTGGAGCGAGACGGCATTATAGAATATACTTTAAGACGAAAAGAGAAGGTGTAGACAATGACGCTCGGGGTTAAAAGTCAAGCAAAGTGTCGCGGCCTGTGGGAGCGTGACGAAAATATATTTTAATGTGACGCTAGCGGGGGAGGGACATACGAGGGTCAAAAGACGAGCGACGGCAACCCTGACCTCCGAGACGAAACGCGGGCCGGACTCGGGCGTGCTATAAAATAAGTCGTTAATAAAATATTTAAAAGGCATACCCCAGCGCTCGGAGAATAGTTCGCGATCTTTAATAACATACCTTTGCTATAAGTACAGCCATTAAAATAACTGACCGCTTTGTTTGAACCATTTGGAACGTAAATCGTCCCTCTGTATGTATACCGTATTGTTATATAGAATGACAAAGTTTCACCTCGACAATGTTTACGGCGACGCAGTTAAGTGAGCTCTAAGTTATGGTGTACGTATTCTAAAATACAACTTCATTGAATTGAATACATTGTTAAATATATTACGAAGAAAATGGAACTACACTTTTAAGTAGGTAAAATTATTTGTTTAAGAATATTAAAAATAAACGAAAAGCGCATCTACTATTACCTATTTTATTTATCCCGTTCTTTGTATGCCTAAACATGTTAAAACAAGAAGTAAAAGTTTTTTAAGTTAAGTTTTGTAGTTTTATAAAAGATGTTCTACATTTTAAAAACAGTGGTTTTGACGAAATTTTGGATAAACTAATTGCGGTTGGAAACACTGGATTAAGTAAAACCTGTCATTCTTTAAATTATACATCATCATTCGCTCCAGCTGCATTACCGATGCGATGAATTAATCATGGTCATCAAGTATGAGAGACCGACCCTTGAAAAAAGATACAATATGAAATTGTTAAATAAATATATATTTGATTATTTTGTTTTGGCGCCGGCCCTGGTCTCCTTGAAAGCTAATGAATCGGGACCGGCGGCATAATTAAACAGTTCGCGACAATCGTCCTCGGCCGATGTTACACAAAATCAATTTTTGTGACACACTATTGTGATCGTTAATTTAATGTGTGATTATTTGTTGTGCCTACCCCCAGTGTAACGTGCTGTTAGATAAAAAAAGTTTGTAAACACAGAATATTTTGAAGTGTGGTTAAAAGTTGATAGTGATAGATTAAAAACAATTGTTTAAGAAAATGCTTACATCAGAGTTCCATTTTTCAAGTAAATTATTGGAGCTGCTGACAAAAGGTAAATTTCATTTGTAATTTCAACATACATTTGTATCAAAGTTCAGTTGATGTTCAAGTTTCAAGGAAAGAGTCAGTTGCGGCTTTAGTGGCCGCCGTAATTTAATATTAATAATGGTAGAGCCCTCAACAACAACATCTGTAGCACGAATGGGCGGGCTCGATCGGTGAAATACCACGACCTCACAGAAAACAGGCGTGAAGTAAAAGCACTCTGCGTATCACCTGACGAATGAGGTGCCGGAGGCCTAATTTCAGTCCTCTACCCCTTCTCACCCTTTCCTCATAAGGATTGGATGGGAAGAGGATTGGACGGGGAGAGGGTTGACGAGGAAAGGGAAATATACTTTTTCTTATCTCCCCTCCTTTGTCCATTAAAGGTAGACAACGCATCTGCAACACATTTGCTTGGTGTGGATGTCTATGCTACCCATACTCACTTAACACCAGGTGATCCGCTTGCTCGTTTGCCACCTTTTTCCATTAAAAAAAATATTAATAATTAATAACTTTCAAAAGCTTTTGGTACGTAGAGGTGAGAGATTTGAAGGCAGATCAACCACATACTAATCGTACAATAAAATCAACATCTTAACATGCTAAACAAGTAATGTTGAACACAAAGCGAAATATATCTTCTTAGTGTTCTACTTCTATTTATTGATTGGACATCATCATCATGGGTATCATGATCTTGTAAACTGTTTAAAGAGGGGAATTCGTCAAACTGAAATACGTACTACTGCCGACACTTTTAGGGTTCAGTACCTAAAGGGTAAAACGGGAACTCTATTACTAAGCCTCCGCTGTCCGTCTATCTGTCTGTCTGTATGTTTGTCTGTCCGTCTGTCACCAGACTGTATCTCATGAACAGTGTGTAAGGCAGTTAAAATTTTCACAGATTATGTATTTCTGTTGCCGTTTTAACTAAAAATCCTAAAAACAGAATAACATAAATACTTAAGGGTCTCTCATTCATCAAACGTGTTTTTTTGCCGTTTTTAGCGATAATGGTACGGAACCATTCGTGCGCGAGTTCGACTTACACTTGGCCGGTTTCTTTATTTTATAGTTCTATGTGATGAGGCAGAGTAGTTTGCATAGTCACCATAGTGTATGCTTGTAACGCTAAAAAACACCACGTTTCTATTATGAATATGTCGAACTCTAATTTCCATCTGCTTTCATTACCTTGACCTATATATACATATTTACATAAATAAACGTAAATTCGTTCGTAATTCGTATTTACGTTGTAAATTTTACCGCCTTCAAGATATTTAATTCATTTGAAAATTTACATGCTTGTTCTGTAACGTAATACAATAATTTTATACGTTGGAGCTAATATTATGATCAGAAAAAATGGGATAGAGAAATTATTAACAACGCCACCTAGATACAAATTGTTAGTTTACTTAACTAGAGCCTTTGAAACCATAATTAATTTTATTTATGTCCAAATAGGTAACCGTTGAGCTTATAAACAGTGAGTGAACGTGACGTAGGATTGTGGTAGTGTTTTTTTTCTCTTTTCGGCCTTTAATTTTTATATATTTAAAACCAGTTCTAAATTGCTACTGTGCATTAAATTTTAATCTGCTATAAACAAACAGAGTGGAATATAAAATCAATTAGTGACCTCTTTCCGAAGCAACAGTCAACAGTTAATATGACATTGAAAAGGTATTTTTAATACAATAAATTAAACACAATATTTTCTTCACCTCCAACGGTACTTTCTGTCTGCGGCAATTAAAATTAAGATGGTAATGTTTACCGAACAAACTTTTATCCCGCGACTTCATCCGCTTCTTTTGAAGATTTATTCTAACCTTAAAAAATACCTAAAGCTTATAAATAAACATATATAAAAAGAATTAGTAACAGAAGAAAAAGGACTGTTAATAAAACATTTAGGGAAAAATTAATCTCACCTAAAACATTTAATGATAAGTTGTTTGCCAAGAGTCACAAGTTCATAAGTTTAATTGTTAAAATTTAATGAGATCTCTAGGAGAGCCAGGCGAGTACAGTTGAGCTCCTACTTATGTTGCGCACCATAATCCGCGATTCCTGTTCCAAGTCTCGGAAAGCTGCTTTGAAATTATCAACTACACTGAGTCAAAACGAAATTCGTAATCTGCTTACCTCCCTGCATAGGGGCGTCAGTTATTTCTTTACGGTACTGATTTGTAAAATGTTAAAGTGGCATTATCTGAGATTATCACGTGAAATAATCTGAGAATCCGTAGTCTGAGTAGCGTTTCGCGCAAGTAGCATAATAGATTGAATCTCGAATTTTTTCACGTTCATTAATAAATTCCACAGAAAGTTTTAATTACTTTTCAATTCCTTACTCCTCCTTTTCCCTATCCATTATCCTCAAACAAAAAGAATTATGGATTCGTATGTTTTCTGATGATAGCGATTTTTAGATGGGTATTTGTTGCACCTTTCACCGTTTCTTGAGAATAGTTACGAACAATTTTCACTAATATTAATAAAAAGTTAAACTTTACTCAAAAATATCTTATCGATATGAACGGACGGACAATTGAATTGTTTAAAAGCGGTGTTTATTAACCCGTGCTCTGTTTCCAGGTAGTTCGCGCGAGGCCTTCAACTTAGCCACCACGAGTAACGGTAAGATGGACGGCGATCGGATCTCAGCCGAATGCATTTCGTTCTGACGCCCGCCGCAACTGGAGCAATTTTAAGCGAATGTTTATTTCACTTACTTCGTTACGTCGCTTCGTTCACACGATAAACATTGACGTTTTAAATAAAGGATGTGAAAGTGCAAAGAGGTTAAATGTTTGCAATTTTATACATCGTCTTTTAGACCCAATATTATTTGTTATTTTTATTTTTATAGAAGAAGGTGGCATTCGACCCATTCACCAACAGTCCATCAGATATTAAGTGACTCGAAGGATATCCAAGGATATCCAAAGGGTATTTCCTTTTCCTATCCATTCCCTCCCCCATCAAATCACCTTCCATTTTCCATCCTTTTCTTATAGGGAAAGGAAAGGAAGGCGAAAAGGACTATACGCTTCCGGCACCTCACTCATACGAAACGCTGAAATATTTCTGTCGCCTGTCTGTTTGAGGTTGTGGTATTTCGCCGGTCGATTCGGCTCATTCGTGCAAATGATGTTGTTGGGGATTTACCACTGCAAATGCAAGATATGTTCATGCATACAAATGTCTGTCCTGGGTGGGCATCGAACCCACTACCTATGGCGTGAAAAGCTTACTGACCACGCCAACAGGCCCGTCAGGAATGAATTAGCTTGACCAGATGTGACGATGTGATCAAAATATGACATATTCTGGTTTAGTATTTGCCTTCTCACTATTCTTTTGAAGTTACGTTATTAACCAGGCAAAAATCTGACGCCGAAAATTTGCCAATCATTTGCTGTACGCACAAATCAAATCGCTTCATACTAACACGAGATCAATAAATAGATAGGCACTTACGCCAGTAACCCAGAAGGGTAGACACAAATTATAGATTTCCATCTTGCACCGTGGCACACCTCACTCGTTTCTTCTTCATCCATATACGCATACATGCTCGTCAGTTGCTGGTACTCCTTATATCGCCCTTTTTTAGTATGTCACTAATCTGATCGATATTTCTCCTTGGACGTCTACCGCCAACACTGCCACTTAGAATCGTATTGGCATGCCTCAGAATTCCTCCATAGAGGTACATATCGACGCATACGTGTATGTTTCGTATTTGTCGGTAATATATTCTAGTATATTTGGTTGTGTTTTAGTTTCCTGAATTGTTCAAAATATGTATACATGTATGTTAACCGAGATATACATAAAAGAAACGCTGCCTGCGAACGCAATGTTAATTCTCTACTTAACGTTTTATTAAAATATTATAGGTCATTAATTGGCTTTTTGTTTATTAAGCGTGTTCTGATTATCTCTGCATTTTGTTTCATAAATAGTAAAAAATCAAACAGGAAACTGAATATAAATAAAGATATCGACGGTCCATGAAATTAAATATATAATGTTTTCCAAGAAATGAATAACGGACAAAAGAGAAGCCTAAAGAATCTTTGATCCAAATGCTACGCCTGTACGTGCTAAGAAAACACGCTATTAAGAATATCCTTAACTGAATGTATACGTATATACCATTCACTTACCTATGTGGGTAAGTGAATGGATGTCGAAAACTGATAGGTGTTCTAGAAATTGATGATTGTAAGAAACCCTGATTTTTGTTAACTTGTTTTTAAAAATTTCCCTTTATTACATATTTATGAGGCGAAAATTATTCTAAATTTAAAAAGAAAAAGGTGTCTAAGCGAATAAGTATTAAAATTGATTGTTTCAATGTCTTATTGGTCCATCAATCGGCATCCGTAGTTGCGAACTTATATACGGTGCACTCCGATAATATCTCGGCGGTCGGTTTGCCGCAACCGGGCGCTATCTTGATCTTAGCTGGTAACTGTGCTTCGCAGATCATTCCATACAAATTGTATGGCATATCTATTTCTAGTTTTGGGCATAGCTAACCTTATACAATAATCTCGCCGCTCTCGCTTTTAAACGACTTTTGCAATACGTAGGAGTTTTAGTATTCTTTTTATTTAAACTGCAGGGAATGTATTGATCACAATCAGTATCTTTGTACGAAGCATTGAAGTAATCATAGATTAAACTGCATTTCAAAACGTGGCAAGTTCCCGTTATGTTAAGCGATTTTTGGTATTACATTTTCTACTACTACTACTAGGTGGCGTTATTATCAATCTTAAAATGAACGAAGTAAATAAATATATTTTCATCTGTCCCTTATATGACTGGCATACGTTCAAGTCGATCGGACGGATACATAGATACAGACCTTATAATTTTAAGTATGTATTTACAAAATAAAAGCAGTATATCAGTTATCTGGTTTCCAAAGTACAAGCTCCACTTAGTTTGGGATCAGATGGCCGCGTGTGTATAATGTCCCAGAATATTATTATTATTTATTAACCGTGAATCATTCAATGGTGAGTATTTTTTGTGAAATGAATACATCCATAGTTATTAGTTTCGCACGCATTTTCCCTATTATCTCCCATTTGTTTTCGGGATAATAGGTACCCTATGTTACTTTGTGTGTCCCTGACAAAGTGTATGATTTATGAAGATCGATTGAGTCATTAACCGTGGATTTCCACTGACGTATACACTTGTCGTGATACAAGGTTTCTTTCTATCTTTCTCTTTGAAAAAAACTGAGATGACAATATGTCTTATGTGTATTTTTTCGCTAGTGTAAATCCACGGTAAGGAGTTAAAGCATAACATACAAACAAACGTTCACATGTGTAATATTAGTTAGGATCTTTGGATAAATAAGATATATAAGAATGTATTTGAATTTTGTCCTTTAATATTTTCAAAGTACCTTGTTTAACGTGTTTCTATAACTGTTAAATTCTAAAAATAAACATTATTTACGCGTCGGTACGTTAAAAGCTCAGGATCGCGGAGGTAAATGTCGTCGATTCAGAGAAGACATAATAATTTGGCGTCTTCGTCGGCCTCAGATAAGACGACTTGTGACCTCGTGGACCACAGCTCCAAGTGACATCAGGATTCTTCCTTCTATATACCCACATTTTTTATCGCGCTAAGTTAAGTTATCCCTCTAGTTGAAACATAGATTTAAAATGTACAAGATAAACTATGGCAGATTGGAAATGATAACAAAAACATTTGCGCATGTGTTAGTAGTCATCTATGTGTGAGTTAAAAATAGTGCTGTCAACGTAATTTATATTTTTATCGATATTCGACACGGAATTAAAAATCAATTGTTAATTTGTTGTGGTCATGCCGGTCATAATGCCTATCATGTAGTAACGTTTTCTACGCGAAACAACCGCCATCAATGTGGATAAATTACATATTTTATTTTTGGTCCGAAACATTTTATTTAAAAGCTGTTTCGTGTGCCTTTTTCTTACCGAACCGATATGCATGTAAATTGACAGACAGGGGCTTGAAGTCATAAATCCGCTTGGACGAAGTTGCAGTCAGAAGCTATTAAAAATTAATAAAACACATTTTTGCACATTCTTTATAATAAGTATGAAGCTGATAATTTGTAATAAGTGGACTAGATGACGCCACTAGTTTCTTAGAACGCGCTGTAGGAGTGTTTTGTGAATTAGGATAAGCACTCAGATAATTTTTGTCTCTGCTCACTTTGCCGTTAGTAGTATTAAGCTCATTGTACTACTGGAGTTTTCTGAGCTATCCAGTAACTGCTTCCACCTCTGTCAGACGGGTCAGTTGTACGTTTCTTGTTAGTTATTAGTGCTATTAGTTGCTAACTTGTACTCTGTTCTGTGTACGAAATAAGTTTTCAAAGTCTGTGTCTTCCACGTCACGCCCCGAAGACATTCGTTACACATTTTATTTTACGAATTTTTTCGGCTCTGAAAATAACTGTCTTAGTTAATTGAGTGCGTAAAGTTTCCTTATCAAATTGTAATAATTTGCATTCATACTTCAATCTCAGATTAAAATAAAGTCCGATGACACCTTTCATAAGCAGGTATCTATGATTATCTAATGGGTCTTGATCTAAAACATGATATATAATTAAATCATCAAACAAGTGCTACTTATTACGTATAAAGTTCAATACGTCTTTGGCGAAAATCGTATCGTCCACATGTATCATGTTTTCTCTGAAACAACTTTCAGCACTGTAATAGATATATTTGGGACAAAAAAGTAGTATTATCTAAAAGTATAACTTCGTCGTCTTCATTTTCTATTTTGGAATGATTTTTATCTCGTAATAATTCGTTAAAAATTGTATCATAGTTCGACGAAGTATTAATTTTACGCAATTAGCACTTTCCCTATGTTTTTATTTCTTTGTGGAAGATCAATCTTTTGTAAGCTGATATAAAAAATTCGTAAACGTAGCTCGACTCGACGAGGAAATCTCTCAAAGCTCTATTATTATTACTTTCATTATTTATAATAATAAATAAAAATAAAATAAAAAGCCTTTTATTTCTTGTTACAAATATAGGTTT
>JWHW01056456.1:151193-168959 GCA_000931545.1 Papilio glaucus
TAACTTCGTCGTCAAAATCATTTTCTATATTGGAATGATTTTTATCTCGTAATAATTCGTTAAAAATTGTATCATAGTTCGACGAAGTATTAATTTTACGCAAATAGCACTTTCTCTATATTTTTATTTCTTTGTGGAAGATCAATCTTTTGTAAGCTGATATAAAAAATTCACGTAACTCGACTTGACGAGGAAATCTCTCAAAGCTCTATTATTATTAATTTCATTATTTATACTTACTTATAAACATTTTAAACTAAAGCCCTAGAGTAAGCAAACAATTAAATATTTTACACAAACTATTCTTCAATTCTACTTCTACCTAAGAAATATAATTATTTACAGCAAATAAATTAAATAACATAAATATATAACTGTTTTCAAGACTAGTAGCAGTAATTTGGCTAAAAAAATATAAAATGTTACAGTGGAACATATCATATTTACCTGTGAAACGTGCATTTATTTGGGTTGTTTCTTCTGGTCACGTCACAATTATTTACACAACAAGACACCATATTTATACGATCGATTTTTCGAACAAGATTTATAAACAAATTCGCGTATTCTACGCGAACCCAAACGAGCAAGCTGGACTCTATTGCCTCTTACTCGAAAAAACATTGACATATTAGTACTTTATAGTGCATCTCTTTCGCTCTCACGGAATGTACTATGGAAAATGATGTCCCTTTTCCACGCTTCATTGGTCTTTATTAGTTAAATTCTAAGTCTATGAGTTGAATAGAAATATACGGGATAGTTTCATTTCAGGTTATAAAGGAAAGGGATGATAATTATAAGTACGTAAGACAAGATTACGGATTTTCATTTGGCATGGTCCTGGCACACCTCTCTCGCTTCTTCTACATTCACATTCACTTGTAGCTAAGTACCGTATGTAAGCGTGTCAGTCATATATACTCTTGATAATTGTTGAGCAATTAAAAAGGACAAAAATTATGAGAAAGTAATTCTTTGATGCACGCAATTTTATTCTGAATTTTATATATATCGTAACTTTGAGTAGCGCCACCTGGCGATAGGGTAGCATTTCTCTTAATATAAAATTCCTACTCGTTACCTCGCTTCATCGTATAAAAAATGTACTGCAGTATACTGATCAGGTCTAAATGAGTCTTCAAACCAGTCTGGGATTTTTTTAAATACTTTCGAAGCGTAACTTTCTTTTTTGAATTTAAAAAAGTATACTGGAATGTTACATACTCACTTGAATTGCATTTTAAATCAATATTTAATACAAATCGAATATTTGTAGCGCATTATTAATGACATTTTTATGTTTAGAGTTTTTCAAATGGATTTAATTTCAAAGCAGATTTACGATTTTCGTTAACGTCTTTGAGTTAGTTGAATTTCAATTCATGGAATAAGTGTGAATAAGTACAACAAATAATTTGAGTAAACAAAGAATGAAGCAAAGAAATACAATTTATTTAGAAAACGTGAACACAAACTGTTAAAAAGTAATTGGCAAATATAAACATGGCATGGCATTCCCTGTTATTAAGTAAAATTAATGTACGTTCACTTATACATGCATATTGATTAAGTCATATGCATGCCGGAACACAGCGATAGTTGCATGTGAAACACCATAATCGTAGCGTCGTGAACTCGGTCAAGTTTTAAAGACAATAATTTCGACGTTTATTAGTGCAAAATTTTGCAGGGCCGCTCGAATTATCGATAATGGCAGTCAATCTTTGGGTCGGAGCAGCGCTCTGATTTCCACCGGGCCCGGGCCATCCAGTCTGCGCGGGGCAGGTTTTAATTTTAGCTATAAATCATGGGCAGCCTTTCCCCGAAGTTGTGCGGAGGTGGCTGAGCGCCCGCGACCGGTTCAACTCCCGCGCAACCTCATTTAAACTGTAGCACATTCCATTGGTGCCCTTGCATCTATAGCCCGGACTTGAACTTAATAATTATTATTTTTAAACATTTAATAAATATTATTTTTAAGAATTTAATAAGCATTCTTTAACGATCTTACATGTTGTAATGGTTGCCATTCCACTGATGAGTGTGTGAGTGGGATATCCACTGTGATATATTTGAAGGTTAATTAGGAAGGAATATAGTTGAAGGTTATTTTTTAATACGCTTTTATTAGCTTGGTGTGTGTATATGTATGTTTGTATGAATTGGAGTCTTTGGGCGTGATTTTGAACCCCCGCCAAAACTTCAGATTAATGTGAAATTTCGCAAATTTATCAAAGACCGATGATAATGCAATATCTTCAGGATTTGCGATTTTAGAGAATAACGCCATCTAGGCCCAAGTTTTAGTAACAATGGCTACTTTATCCCTAGCGTGTTTTTTGTTTTTAAATGTATTCATTTATTTATTAACTAAACATGTGAGTGGTTATGTAGATAAGTTGAGCGTGTTTCTATATTACAAATGATGAATAATGTATTAAAGAGTAGAGGTCGTTTGTGCATATACAATGTATGATGTCCAAACTATAACCGCCAAGTATTTTAAGTTGTCGCTGGAAGTCTAAATATACATCAAGGACTGCGGATATTATTAATTTTGACTGTAACTTGAAATAATAAAGAATATAAACTTTGGTCTTGACTATAGACACCGAGGGCGCGTAAGTGCAGGCCCTCTTTTATCTCTCGCCGACCGATACACGCATTGCACTGTCATATTTTATATGTGTTTTTATCAATAAATATCGCGGCGATTTCGTGGATACTGCCTTCGTCTTGATACACCGTAAATAATGGTTCTTTATTGAAAAATAGTCATGGATAACTTTGACATTTCCTTTAAGTGGCTACTGGGTACCAAGTGGTTGGAGTTACATTTAATATTGTCAGCTTTGACAGCCCATTTATTGTTTTTGAATGTAACCGTAGCGGGTTTGATTCCGGCTACCGGTACTTGGTTATAACTATATTAACCTGTCTATTTGTTCGACTTATTGTTTAGCAAATACTTTAGTCAATTTGCATAAAATTATTGGTTTTGTTTTTTTAATTTATGCTATTTTAATTTGCTAATGCTAGTTAACGTTTCTAAGAATTAATTTAGTATTGAATGGTTTATAACAGTGAGTATCTTAATCACATCGTTCTGTAAAAATCAAACGGCAAACATGGTAATTATTTAAAATTATTGTAGTACAGTTTTTTTTTAAATGACAATGTTTAGACAAAACAAATGCTAGTTTTAATCTTTAACCACGTGTCTAAACGCTTTAGGTTCGAGGGACTAGGAACTGATCGGTTGCTTAATATTTTGTTCACCTTTGTAGATGGTGCGGTAAATGAAAGGTAAATAATTAAATTTAAATCGAGCCAGCAACAGTAGGACATCGTTTACATTATTAAGCATGCCCCGTCCCCAGTTCGTTGCGTATGCTAATGAGCTTAAAGAAAGCGCCCCGATTCACTTTGAACTTATCAATGCAATTAATTATTTGTTAATTAAGAACAAAACATTTTACTTCGAAATAGTTGCTAAATATTTGGTTGGTGTTATTTTTTGGTTTTGAACTTTCCAATTTAATCGATTAAAAGTCATTTTTAACGCTCATCGCTTAGATAAAAAAGTAGTTTTTCTAAATTTTTTTCTAGCTGCATGACTTGCAGGCTCCGTTCCTAATGACGAGTTATTTTGTTAATTTTAGAAGTGAACCCGATGTCAAGTGACTACCATCCAAAAACATCTGCTACAATCGTAAGAGATGGGTTAGCGATGAGCGGAGAATGGGACATAGCGATACGTGATGATTGTAATCGAATAAGTCAATTGTTTAGTTTAATCGACAATTCTCTGATTCTCCGATCATTATTCAAGTCTGGTATTGTTAGGCTGCGTTTCCACCAGATATGTGTGAGGATACGTAGTGAGGGTTGTGTTTGTTAAGAATCAATACAATTGCTTCATCTATTTAGTCTCGCTCAGCACAGCTCCTTTGGAAGTGCCTTAGCGGAGCGAGCTAATAACATGCAGATGCGTTGCCTACCTTTAATGGACACAGGAAGGGATGACCATGCATCCCCTCCCCCGTTAAAACCTGTTCCCCTTCCCATACTTTCCTTATCAGAAAAAGGTACGACGAAGAAGAGCCTAAGTCTGACCGAATTAGGCCTCACTGTTCACAGTCCACTAGTCCCTACTAAGTTGGTTCTTCCACTGCTGTGGAAGTAGATTTAAAGCACGCGGCTATGTTCAATATAAGGGCAATGTACAGTTGTAAGGGTTTATATTAATTTTATATTATTCAGAAGGTTTTTATGTTGTAGAAACAATTAAATAAACAAGTTATAAAGTGGAGGAAGAGGTCGTGTCGCTCGCGAGTGCTCCGGTTTTCGACTTATTGCAAATCTACCTACCGCCTATGTATCTGTCTGGTCATTGCTTCTTCGAGATATCGGGTGTCTTGTTTACAATATCGTGGACCCAGTTCCGAGTACGAACGAGTTTTTGAGTCTTAATTTTTTAATGCAACTCGATCGGTTTTGATTTAAAATTCAACGTCGAATCGTTCAATTTAATGTACAATGAATTACTCGGCCTTTCGACTGGTTCATTATAGTAAAAAGAGACGCTGTCAGTTATGACGATATTTAAAAAAGTCTTTTGACTCAATTGTTATTAATTAATCAAAATATTAATATCGATACAAGATAAAGGTATGCGATAAAAAGTATTTAAAAAAATCTCGAATTCATTATAAAATTGAGGTTTCAATTTTTTAACCATCGTATTAACATTTTTGAGTGAAGGTACATTATAATTGATAAACGATGGCTTCGTACAGCTGGCTAGTAGGATATAAAGAACAAAGAGGATGTCATACGACCTACCCCTACCTGCAAGGTCACTATACGGAAATGCAGAAGTAGCACTAATACTACAGAAAATTTAATTGGCACAGAAGCGACGTCGCAGGATTTTAATTACATGTTGAGATATAAAAATATAATATATTGATAATAATAATGTTATAGTGATGTTTGCGGTACCGTTCACTTTATTTATTAAAATTACATATTTGAACCGTTTTTATATTTCATAATTTTTAAGAGTTTAAATTAAATAAAAATGTTTCTATGTCTATCCTCAAGTGGTCTTAAATCATTTGATGAAACTGTTATTTTGTTTTCCGTATGCCTTAGAAGGTTTAGCCCTAAAAATCATAAAATTTAGTTTTTACTGAAATTTTCCGGAAGCTCGATCCCCTCCAATTTCTTCTAGTCACTTCTGTTATTGTAGGTAGCGGTTTTCATTTTAAAACCTGCATGCTCGTCTTCTTTCTATCATAATAATAAATCATTATTATTTATAAATAACAAAACGGATCGGAAGGCGCGTCAATAGTTCAAAATAAATAAATAACCAATTAATAATAAGCAAAAATAAACCCTTAAATCTTAAAAATAAAACTCGAAATTGAAGAATATTTCCCCTACCAAATATCGTCTAACATGGCTAAAGAGGTTTTCACTTTAAAAAATCTTTGTTTTAGTGTCAAGAACTCGTGTTCGAAATATAAATCGTGCTGAAGTTGGTGTAGTTTAAGCACTGACATAGTGTAGGCTTTAATATTGTAACTTCACGCATGTCATTCTACATGGCAGTAGCTGTGAAACAAATTAGTGTCTAATAGCAGCTAGTCTGTGGCTTTGCTATTCGCGAGTAATAACCGAGGATATCTGCGTAAAATCTATTGCGAGTTGAAACAAGGCAGCCATTATCTCTGCCCCGATTGCATTCAACAGTCGTACCGGCAGTCTGTTCGTACTCAAATTTTATAGCGCTGCACTTGTATTGCCTGAAGGCTTTTTACTAGAATAATGAGTAAACTTGCGTTGTTTTTATGATACCCTAGTATCAGTTATCCGGATTGAAATGTGGGCGAGGACGTTATTATAAGACTCGAGTATTATGTAAATGTCAAATTGATAATGAATAGTTAAATGAACGGTTTACATAACGAATGTTAGACATAAATAAACAATTCAGATATATTGCAGACTTAACAGTGATACAGCCCGCAACAACATCTGTTGCACGAATGTGCCGGCTCGACCGTTGACACACCCCGAGCTCATAGAAGACAGGCGTGAAGAAGTATTTTGCGTAAGGTGCCAAAGGCCTAATTTCAGTCCTCTTACCATCCTTTCCTAATAAGGATAGGATGAAAAGTAGAAGAGGATTAGACGGGGATGGGATAGATGGGGAAAAGGAAATATCCTTTCCGTCTATCCCCCTCCTCTGTCCATTAAAGTTAGGCAACGCATCTGCGAATTTGATTGTTGCGGGTGTCTATGGGTCTTTTAATATCAGATGACCCGCTTGCTAGTTTGCTACCTTATTCTATAAAAAATAGATAAAGGAACATTCGACAAATTAACATTGTAAATTATTTAACGTTAGACATAACGAATATTGTACACACATGCTATGTAGCACAATTTTAGGGAAAAGTTAGTAACGCATACACGATTGAACGCGTCATTTCTTAACATATATGTACACATGCGTAACTTGTTACATAGATGATAGCAAGTTACGAAACCCTATTGGAGTAGAGTTCAGTTCCGTCGCTCAAGTCCCGTATATGATTGAGAGTAAATCTTGTGCGATCTACCTCACATCAATCAGACTAGGAGACTACTATGTCGTGTTTTTTTTCTTAGAATCGAATACAATATCAGCATTAGTAATTAGGTACTTTAACCAGTTAGCCTATATATTGGGATAAATATCTATATCAAAAAATTTGCTGCACTATTAAAACTTTGTAGGTGACTATAGAGCAAAACAATTGCAATCCGATATCCACTTATAAAGTATTTAATTGTCGACTTGTTACCACAAAGCCGCTACTTTATTCGTTCGCGCACCGGTCCGGCCATACGAACAAACCGACGCTTTGTCGAGTCTGCGATCGCCTCGCCCACTCACCACCTCTGTGGCTGTCTGCCGTCGGTTTGCGAATTAACGACCGATAGGTGACAAGTTAAGATAATTCCTTGATACCAACCCGGTGAGAGTTGTCAACAAGAATAGATAAATTAACCTGTACCTATTCGAAGATCTTATATTAAAGCTAGTTCCGTTTAGATCGAGAAATCACGCTTTAACGGCAAAGAAGTGCTTAATTTTAGCATACAGTGAGGTATTCTTCTTCTTATTGTAACTACATTCTCCCATTAATATTATTTGGGGTTGGTGTTCCTTGTCCTCATCCACAATTTAGCACGATCTTGTGCTTCGTTTTTGTCCATTTAATGAGTTTTCTGCAGGTCCTTTTGGACTGTGAGGTTATTGTACAGACTTAAATAAAGGGTGTGCGGAAATGGCGTTTACAACGGAAGATCACAAGTACCTCAGACAATTTTTTTTTAAGTTTGAAAAAACTTAATTTTCATCAAATTTAAATCCTTGTACCATATAAAATAGCTAGGTTTGTATACAGGTGATCGAGTTGTCATCATATTTTGGATCGTCATCCTGTACATTATTAATAACGTCAAGACTGCGTGCAAACTTATATTCATTGTGATTATTAAGTCAAATACGCAAAGCATAAAAAGTATTTTTTTACTAAGCAATTCGAAAATCATTCAGTAACTTTTATCACTGTCAACGCTACCCAAAAACATCAGTGTAGCATAATAATGATAATCAACAAAAAATATCTCAACAGTAAAATAAAAACCTGCGACGTCGCATGCGAGCCAATTAAATTTTTCAATAATTTAAATATTTATATATTTAACTCCTCGTAAAGCGGACCCATATTTTTTCGGGTTGAAGAGTTGTAAGGAATCGATAATATCTTACAGTCAAATTTATTCACGAAATATTCACACGACATTATTAAATAAAATCAAATTGATTCGTGAAATATTTTCACAAGTTAATTAAGAAAGGAACGTTAACATGTATATGCATCTGTGTATATATCTTTGTTCGCTTCCAGTTCATCCACTCCTTGACTATATCTATTAGTATCTAGGTTAGTGGATGTCTTTTTAGGAATGATTAATAGACCATACTATACTTTCACACCTTTCTTACAGAAGAAGGTTGCAAACCAGCATGTGGTTTACCCGATATTAAGTAAACACTACCCATAGGCACCTGCAGGCGTGAAGTAGAAGTACTCTGCGTTTCGTCTGATGAGTGAGGTGCCGGTGGCCTATTTACAGTCCTCTTCCCCTTCCCACCCTTTCCTTATAAGGATGGGATAGGAACGGGAAGAGGATTGGGCGAGGAGAGGGGGCGGGGAAAAGGAAATATCCTTTCTCCTGTCTATCCACTCCTCTGTCCATTAAAGGTAGGCGACACATCCGCAACACATTTGCTTGTTGAATATGTCTATGGGTAGCGCTCACAGAACATCAGGTGATCCGCTTGCTCGTTTGCCACCTTCTACCATAAAAAAAATCTGCAAGAAGCTAATGATTTGCAGATGCGTTGCCTACCTTTAAAGGATAGAGGGGGGAGGGAATCAACAAAAATGGGTAATTCCTTTTTCTATCTTATATATTATTTTCTTATTAGAAAAGGAAACAAAGGGATAAAAACTAAGATAAGACCTCCGGCACCTCACTCATTAGACGAACCGTGGAATACGTCTACGTTACGCCCGTCTTCTGTGAGGTCGTGGTATTTCATGGGCCGAGCCGGCCCATTTGCAACAGATGTTGTGGTTGAGAGCTCTACTACTTTTTTATATTATAACTATTAATGATATCTAATTAAACATTCCTTCTACATCTTCTTGCACTCTAACTCGCTATTTCTATCCTATCGTTTGTTCATTACTTCTTTCAACATTTGTTTGTTCTATTGAGATAAATGAGACTGATACCATATTCAATTTTGCATAAATAATAATACATAGCGTCCGTTCATCAGCTTTTCTATGAAATCTTAAGTAGTATGTATATATGTATATAGATATTGAAGATGTTGGTGATGAAAGTGACGATGTCAACGAACAAACAGCTAAATTACACGTCACTGTAAATGTGTAAGTTTCTTTAAGTATTACTAAAACGCTTGGACTTGCAAACTCGTTGAATGGAGTCTTAAGGTGACAATATTAGTCACAAACATTATTGTATCTCTATTTATCTGGCAACACCATATTTATATATTAAGGGATAAACATCTCGGGCCACTATCCCACGGAGTCGATTCCAACACAAGTTACATGGCACCTCAGTGGGACGGCTCAATGCAAAGCCACACGGCCACGCCGCATTATCCATTGGTCCGGTAAATCCAGTCCGGACAATCACACGACCGGACAGTTCACAACTTCACGCGTGCACGCGCATTTTGTGTTCAATTCCGTATTCCTTTGTCTCGCCTACTTGGGGAATTATTTGAATTAATATGCTGAAGTAATGTGTTAGGTTGGTTTACATATATGTTAAGTAGTGGTGTTTATAATTCTGCGTTTGACCTGATGGGTGAGGTTCTGCAGTGCTTATCCATTTGAACCGCTTGATCGTTCAACTCTTTGTACAATAATATTAGCGGAAGAAGAAGTGTAGCGCATTGGGGAAAGCCTAGCCTTGATGATGATAATAGATATAACAGAAAGTTTATCCTTTTTTAACACGCTTTTATTGTTAGTCTGTATCTGTTTGTTTGTACGTAACGGAATCTTTCGTTATAATTTTCACTAACATCCAACTTTCACTACCGTCCAATAAACTTGAATGTGATTTGCACTTGTATTAAGAACCGATGACCTGATCATAAGCCTGGTCAAGATTAAATAATTGTATTTAATATTAAAAATAAAGCCATCTAGTCGCAAATTTAACCAATAGTAGTTACTTTATGTAATGGAATTAGCGTGTTTTTTTTTGTTTTTCAAAGTATAATTTATTTTTTAAAATGCTTGCAGAGCTTTCATCGTCCTCGTCGTTTTCGTTTCAGCCGATATTCGTTAGCTTACTCGAAATCGGTCCTACGCCGCCTTCCTCCAGCGGTCTCCCACAACTTTGCCCGTATCATTGGTCCATTGTATGGGAAACGTGGGATTACCGACGCTGTGACGAGGTGACGTGACGTGTCGGTGTGTACGAAGCCGCCACTCTAGGGCTTTTCAGCCCCATCGGCCATCCGTTCTGCGAGCAATTTGTTAGGGCCATTGCCACTAAAGATTTCCAAATATTCGGGCAATGTTGACCTTGGTTCTATTGCGATTCACATAATTTCTGATGCGACCGAGCAGCGCTTTATTGATAGAAAATTGTAAGATCTAAATCTAGGATAATTGACAAATTATAGGTTACTAGGTGACATGGTAAAATTCGCTCCACCTTATCATAATAATAACAAACATTCATACATCAATACAGGCACACATACATATTTTCACATTTATAATATTAGTAGGATTAGTAGGACAAAATGAAATCCGCGACATGTCGGCAAGTGGCGGTAGCGTGTAAATACTACGCAACAATATTTCTCATGAGTTCACCATTAGATTGTGTACATCTGTGCCGGCATCGCGACTATCGCGCGGAGAATAATGGCGGCCCGTGACGACAGCTCGCGGCTTGCGGGGCTCCAGACGCTTTGTTGTCTACGCGACAAAGAGCTGCTGAAATGCATAGGAACACACAACTGTTTGTTGCAATGTGGTTCTACGATCATATAAGTGGCTATTAATAAATGTATATCGAATGAAAATTTAATAATTTAAAATGAATATAACCAATATAATATGGATATTGTTATTCTTACTTTGATAACCATTCATTGTTATTTAATAATGCATCATAAACAGCGATAGGGACATAGTTATACTAGTAATACCAGCTCGTAGCTTTGTAACCATATGAAGAAGAATTTTAATTGAGATTGAATTGACGCGTTACAAAAAGTAGACCACAAGTTATTAATCTCATATTATAAATGATGATATCTACATTACGCCAATAAGCCTTACCAAGGTTTGCTGTTTAACATCTTCTCGATAGATAATGCTTCTGCATTTAATGAGCAATCGCCCGGACTACGTTCCCAACAAGCGACAACACCCTCACCACGGCGTTCTCCTGCCGATCCTTATTATGGATAAACGAACGCTAATTGCGAGGGCAGATATCGTTATATTATCTTAATGCTTAGATGATGCTCAAATAGTACAGAGGAGACTAGGGAAATAATTGATGTTTTATTTATTTACATATAATAAATAGATGGTGGCAAGCGCGGTCCACCTGACATCAAGCGACCGCCACCCTTAGACATATGCAACAAGCTAATAAGTTGCAGATGCGTTGCCTACCTCTACCCACCTTCTACTTCACGCCTGTCGAGGACTTCGAGGAGTGTTGAATACTTTTGTCTTGACATAAAAACAAGGTGGTTCTTATGATTTGAATCATAAAAATTCTATCTATTGTCCATGGTTTTCGCAGTTTAAAAGATTTCGTGTGTCATAGGCATCTTAGCAATACGTTGTTTTGAGACTAGTATATGTCGTCCATGTTCTCTTGTGATTATTTTATTAGCACTGTTTCTTTTTGACTTGCATCTAGAGTATATTGTAAATATTTTTTATGATCTCACTTTAAACATCTTGACTAAGGTACGTGCATTATTACAAAATCAATAATTATCATAAAATTACCATTTGCATAGAATGGCGATCATCGCAACATTACTCCAGAAGGTTGTGTGCACTAAATTAGTATGATTAAACACAATATCGACCCAGTTCACTGATGCCAAATATTAGGTCACGCGATAATGAACCTTATGAGCATTCAGCATAAGGTACATATGCCGATAAAAGTCATTCAATGTATGCTAACGGCGTGACTTAGCATCGGCTTCTGCTAAGGTATACAATGTATCGTAATTTCAAGAAGTAATATTTCATTTTTATTACAGAAATTCTATTTTATTTTATGGATACGGCGTAGCAAGGAAGCCGACTTAGTACGTTTGTCTAAATTCGCATATACCGAAGAATTCTACATGATAACTTTTGTTTGGACTCCAATTTTTTGTGCTAAGGAGAGAGAAGATGCACAGAAAGTTTATCTGATTCACCTTCGTCAAAACCTAAAAGGAAAGGAAAGAGGAATGGACGGGGACGGGATGGATAGGAAAAGGAAACATTCTTTTTCCTGTCTATCACCCCCTCTGTCCATTAAACTTTTTTTTTTGTGACTGACTTGTCACTGTTAGCCTTGAGGAGGCTTTTATAGATTATGTCCATTAAATCCATAAAACAAATAAGCTTCTTGCGGATGTCTATGGGTAGCAGTCACTTAACATCAGGTGAGCCGCTTACTCATTTGCATCTTTCTTATATCCCTACCGCCTTCACGATACTGAAAGGCGAAGGAAAAGTCGAAGTACGAAGTCGGCGAATAATTACAAGTTGTACTTAAATAAATATTCGCATACGGAAGCCGGTCGCGAAGAAAACGGCCGCCGTATTTATGAAATTGCATCAAAGCGTATACTCTCATTACGGACGTAACCGGTTGTGAGAGAATTGTAGCAATTTATGATATAGGTATATCTTTTTTTTAATATAGCGCCTGCGTAACTCGACCGTTATTGTTGTAGCGATGATAACATAAGTTATGCCACGCAGTAATGACTGTACACTTGTGTAGAAAAGTCTTAAATATATTTTTTTTATCGTCCGACACGTCAGACGCATACTTGGGAAATTGTAGACTTTGTCATTTATAATATTATATAATTTGTAACAGAAAGATGTGTTTGTTTAATTTTGCAGAAGGGACTGTGGCACTCTTAAGAAGTATGATTAAGTAGACTTATGTTACTTGTCACGTTACATTTATGTTGATGACTGTACAAACTGTGTTAGTATGACAGGCACGCTAAACGCCCCCACACATCCCGCATCATCAGTCTTCATCTTTATAGACAAAGTTTCGATGAGACGTTTTTGTGAAATTTGTCTGAAACGTTTCATCGTATCATCTTTGCTTATACTTTAGGCCTAGGCGAGTCTTGGAATCGATAATATGCTTAATTACTATAATATCCAAAATTTCTTGAGGAAATTTTAAATTAAATTTAAATTCGTCATATTTTTCTCGTCTTAAATCGGCGCCAATGCCTTTAATAAATACCATTCGTTCAAATTGTTATTTGGAATGCAAATAACATCGTGATTGTAAAATAAATACTTTAATAATTATTGGGTATTTGAAAACAATGCAGTCCATCAAGCGGTGCATGGATTTTGATTACTATGCAAAGCTGTTGAGTTGTAGAATTCGTTGTTTTGATCTTTGATAACTCTACGTATAACTTTGGTGACACAATAACCTAGTTGTAACGTGGCCAAATTAACTCTTCTATGTCTAGCTAAAGCAAGTGTCATGTAATGGTTTGCAATTTCTCCAATGGAGACGATACTAAGAAATATTTTTAATTAAATAACTCTTCAAAGAATTATTTTCTCTCAAATGATTTACAATGGTTCTAGTGTTTCATGTGCGAACACGAGTGTTGAAGATTTATTTATTTAGCTGACACATTCATCAGGATTCGTGATGCACTTTGACCGGTTCAATTACTATTCGAGTTAAGATCACGTTCTCTTTGTACTGAACAAAATAAATTACTGATAGTTTTGTGGCTGGCCGCAAGATTAATAATCTGACAGACGTAGGTTGGAACGTTGGACTGTTTATTTTGTTTTTATTTATTTATCTTCGTATCATCGATAAATTGTAGTTAGTAACTAAATTATAATTGTAAAACTAAAAATAACATTTACATAGTATAAAACTAAGTCGTTTCAGACAGCGGTCTGTAACCTTAGAACTTTCAAACTACGCAACGGATTGTAATGCATTTTCATCAATAGACAAAGTGATTTAAGAGGAAGGTTAATTGGTTATAATACATTTATATAGTAGAAAAAGCAAAGAATTTAAAAGATCTGTAATGTGATATCGAAAAAAAACGCGCAACGCGCTTTTTAGCACTTAGATTGCAAACGCTGATTAAACCTTACGAGATAAATCAAAATAATGTACTACGGAATTGTTCATTCTAAAATGGTCTACAATAAGTCCAAGGTAGCAATTACTTATCTTAGGATAACTCACTTTACATATTCTAACACCTAAAAAATGGTCACGTAAAATGCGGTTAATGAAAAGCTATTTAGAAGGATACAGTACTAATCCCTATCAAAAATACGTCAATTACGCCGATGTCGGGACTGTTCGCTTGATGCGACCACCTCTGCGCCGCACCCCTTGCTCTGCTTAATAAGCTTTTAATAAGAGGGCGAGCATGTAACCCATCCAGCAATTAATACAAAATTAATACATCTAATAAGCTAACATAACATAAATAACTTCTAAGGCGGAACGAAGTTTGCTGGGTCAGCAAATAAACTATAAAGTAACATTTTAACTATGTTTTATTAGTTTGTGTCTAAATGAAATGAAATGAAATTAGGATATTTGAATATATATTTGGTCAATAACAATTATGGGTTATAATCATGGAGTTAATTACTTGTGTTGAAGACCGACTGACCGATAAGTCGGTCTTCGAAACGGTGTGAAAGTAACAAAATCTATAAATAAAATATTGTCAACTGGTAATACATTGCAAACTAAGGTGTTATAATGTAATTGGAATAAATAAAACTGTAATCACAAAGATTCCAAATGATATAAGAGTAGTAGTCCGAGGTAACAACACATTGGTGACGCAACAGTATGAAATAAGCTTGTCGGTTGCAGGGCCGGCGATCGACAAAGCAATCATTGTTGACATGTTCTGTTGTCGCATTACATCATGTAACAAGACAACAGAAACACAGCGCGCACCTGACGTAATAGACCTTTCGATTCGAATGGGACATTAGTAATTAGTAGCTTGTATAATAGATCTTATAGATCCTCGAGGTATGTACTAATTTGTTGCTATGTTCTATCTTAAATATTAACTAGATGTGGACCTAGCTTCGGTCTGCTGTTACCTGTCATCGTAAGCTTGTGTTTGTTAAAAAAATATTTAGTATCTGAATGATGGGTACCAGTAAGATTTCTGAATTGTTGACAACCGATTTATTACCCAATGATGCCATCATTCGGTAATAAATCTCAAAAAAAAAATCCGTAAATTCGTTTTTTTTCGGATACGACCTATTTAATTCATATCTACAAAATTTCGTGCAAATCGTTAGAAGATTTAGTGCCAAAACTTATTTTATTTAACTGTGATAGAGTCGGCAGTAGTAGCACTTGTTGCACAATGTTGAGGAAAATGCAGAAGTATTCATTCTTTATTCAACAAATCTGTAATATTCATTAAAAGTACGGTGACTCTTATATGGCGTATATCGATTTTTAACTTAAAATTCTGAGCTTTGCAAATAAAATTTTGTATTTTGCAAATCAAATTCGGACTTTTGCACATTAAATTAACATGGAAAGGTCTGAAAGTGATTTGTAACATGCTAAATTTTATTTGAATAAGACAAAATTTGAAGTTAAACACATTAGACTTTATAATAGGCATCTGCGTTTTTAAATCTGATGACCTAGAATCATATCATAAATAGTGAATGTGTCTGACAATGGAATCATTGACTTAATCTGACAATTTTATTTTCAACCTTGTTGAGAAAAGAAATCGTGTCGTTGGAAAAGTGATGTTAGCCAAGCGCGTATGCTCATGAAATGGTACGGCTACGAACGTTTATTAAAAAACATGAGCAAAGAGCAGAGTTACATATGTAATATATATTTATATATACATATATATACACTCACGGTCCTAAACCAGCGCTGTAGGCAGAGATTACGCATTTCCATTTGTCACGGTCCTGGCACACCTTTCTCTCCTCTTCCACATTCATACATCTACGCATACATGCCCGTGAGTTACGGGTACTCTTAAGAACGCTTTTCTATAGTATATCACTAATTTGTTCGGTATAAGTGCGCCTAGGCCGGCTACGGCATAACACTGCCACTCACTTGCGCAACATAAATTTCTCTCGCCAATCTTCTTTCATTCATCCTCTCAACATGCCCGAACCACCGAAGCATACCTTTTTGGCCACATATGTGATATGTACCTAGTAAATGGACTATGACGCGTCCTCGGCCATGAAAAGAGAAAGAAGATGAAAAGAATTTATTTGAATCCAGTTCAAACACAACTAAGCGGTTAACTTTTATGGCATAAGGAAGGTCAAGATGAATATTGAGACGCGTAATAAAATTTACCCCGTTTATTTTTAGTATTTAATGTGACACAAATATTTACTTTGGCTACGGAATCGTAACCAGATACCGCCAATCTGGAACTGTATATTTTCATCAGTATGCTACGAAATAAAATACAATATGTATATGCAATAGCGCCTCTTGTGCGTAATGCTCTTTTAAAATTGTATTGTTAATATTTGCACTTGATTTTACCGTATATATGTATACCTTGTTTCGCAGCAACATGTGGTTTTTGTAAACAAAGATGTTTACGTAAAAATTCGTAATTTACAAAATATTTTCAAAAAACAACTTTTTCTCATATTGCGTTATAACGTTAGGTTAGTTATTCACTGAAATAACAATTTTTTGATATATATGGCCTATAATTCGAAGTTATTATACGCAGGTTCTTCTTACAAACATTTCCAGCGTGGAATGAAACAAGAATGTGTGCGAAGCCGCGGGTCGCTACTAGTTTTTATAGAAATTATTTTATTATAAAGGCTCCTTGCCTTTCAGCTGCTTCCTCTCATAGAATAATCGATTATAAAGCATAGCGATGATATTCCAAGGTATTGAATTTTAATCTCTCTTCTCTTTAAATTTGAGTCTGAAATGCAACAAACTCCATTACAATATAAGAAAGCTTTCAATACGGCACGTCTTTGTTAACTTACAGTCGTAATGTGTAAGTAGCAGATAAATAGATATTTAAATCAATGTAATGATGAAATAGAACAAGCGCGAGTTGAATGCGAAGTATACAAAATTCATAATGGTATCAGTGTACGCTCGTGCCGTAGTATCGTAGCATTAAAGCCACATTTATTACCCGCGCTAAGAACTAAATCATGTGTGTTAAAATGCCGCTATTAAAGCTCATATCTTCATTATTTCATATTTAAATAATATTAAAATACAACGAAATATATTGTACACGTAAAAAAGCAATTGAAGAATGTGAAAGTCGGAGAAACTAAATTCTAATGGAAGTGACTCTAAAAAAAACATAATGGAACGAAAGTCCCATTATTAAACGTCTTTAAGAAAATATATTACTGGTATATTTAATACATCAATAATTGATTGAGAATCGCTGAACATAAGTTGGGTTAAGTCAACAGATATTCGATTTATCCTCGACCTTCACCGTTGGTCTATCCCTTCTGCTGAACCCTATATATATACTATTACTGAACTAATAAATAAATATAAATAAGCACTGGCGCCTGTTAACCAAATGGTGTAAGCAGAGATTACCAATTTCCATCGGACACGGTCCTGGCACACCTTTCTCACTTCTTCTATATTCATACATCTACGAGTGCATGCCGTTATGGGTACTGTTAAAACCTCTTAAAAAGTGTTTCTTTAAATATTAAAACCACCAAGTATGTATCGCAAATATATCTAATAATAATAAAATTAAATATCAAAATGTACTTAATGTCTTTAGTCTTTTCTTAACGTATGATCGTTCTTTATAAAGTCATCCTAAGTACAATCGAA
>JWHW01056456.1:169322-207386 GCA_000931545.1 Papilio glaucus
CTAATAATAATTAAATGAAATATCAAAATTTACTTAATGTCTTTAGTCTTTTCTTAACGTATGATCGTTCTTTATAAAGTCCTTCTAACTACAATCGAAATTTTGGCATCCAATGATTATAACATTACAGCTATAAAAGAATATTTTGAAATATCACAAAGACTGAAATTAATTTAATCAAAAAAGACAATGCTACATCTTAGCTGCCTGACAAGCAAGTACGGCCGCTGCGCACGCGCCGCTCCCGCCATCTTGTTTAATCTAGTGCCGTTGATCGCGGAAAAGCGCGCCAACCTTCAACGACCTTCGCTCTCCGACCGCATGTGCGAACCTAAGACATTATATACGCGTGCATAGATCATAGTACATTAAACTTTTAGCTTATATTATTAAAGTATATTTTTGAATGAGTAGTAGTTAGGCTTATACGACAATTGAAGTGTGACCAATCGAACTGCCCAGTGTATTTGTGTACCACAAACATGTTCCGTTTAAATTATATTACAGGGTCTATAAATCAGTTCGCTCGATTTATTTCAAAGTGATACTTTGTCACATTTAAGAGTACTTGCGTACAAAATTGAAATGATATCGTGACATTGGTTTACGAGCGTAATAATGACTGTCATAACGGCTGCGTAAATACCGATATCCACTTTATAACGGCAGAACAGTTATTATTAACTGCTATTTCGCTTAATTCCATTATATTGTCGGAATGCTTGTTGAAAAGTCAAACATTAAATTGATACAGTTCATTAATTAGTTTAAACCGGGTTCAATCATTTTTAAATTCGATAATTGGTTATTGAAAATAATTAAATTCTAACGTATTTTATCCATATGCGGGTAGAAAGAGTCAGCAATCTTTATCAACTTTTAGTCGATCTCCTTCCTTAAGCTAATAAGTTATTATTATTAACTATTAATAAAGTGACGATAAATAACATGTACTACATTATTTAAGTGAAAGTTTGTGCTTGGACGTACGCTTTTCATACATTAATGACATACTAGTAAAATAGGATGGTTATAACCCGTGAAGATTCATTGAAGAAAGAAAGTGTTATAAAATATTTCGTACGTTAATACGATACAGTTATATAATTTAATTTTAACAAGTTTTTTAAATAGGCATTTTTAATATTTATTTTTATTATTAGTTACGTACCTTCGTCTATAACATTAAGACGAAATAGTTCTAGGTCCTATAAAACGGGTCTCGAGCCTAGTGTAGGAACCAGGCGCATCACTATTTTTGTTACTACATTATTTGTTAATACCTAAATAAACGAGTTTTCATTTTATTTCGTTTCATTTCATTTATTTCCTTGTTATTTAGTAATAATTTTGCCGTAAAATATGAGAATGCGTATTTTGTATAGCAAAATACTTAACCCCACTCTTAGATTTTAAGATTAACAACATTTTAAGATTAATATGTTACGTGAAAATCAAATAATGATTACTATCTGTATTTGTATAAGGGATTACAGAACATGAGCTCAGATGTCTTGCTTGAAATTATATAAATTCAAAGTTAACATCAATATAAATAGGAGTTTTGACGTTAAATCCTTCCATATAAATATATATGAATGGAAGGATTTTTTCGCATTACATAATGTGAATTCTTTTCAGGCAAATCGGTTTGTAGTTGCTGTAAAAATTTCCTGCATTAAATTCTAAATGCTGTTGATGCAAGCTCGTTACGACGATTAAAGATATGAAATAAGAGTTCACTTTATTTTGAAGCATAACCCTTAACCTGTTATCGATGGAGCGTGTAATGAATCGCCTTCGGGTTCCGTAGCTACGTTCACGATGCTCGGGTGGCCGCAGGTTCATTTTTCATCGGGCTTCCTGCTCCTTGAAGATTTACCGGCGTGGAGATAAGGCCAATCTGTTGGAGCAAGCCACGGGCGCTGCACAACACGCTGTGAGCGTGTACGGGTGACATCCGCGAATACAACTCTCTTAAATGCATCAGAGTTAGTCTATTCGATTATGAACATCGATTAAATTGCGTGTGTGTTTTTTAAAGATTTGTGTATTGTGTTACAAAGATCAAACAACTGGACTGATATTGACGGTTTTGGAGGTGGAGGCTAAGGGGCTCAAGTTTCTCCCCTTCAACATCATCAGAGTTCTTCCGTGGAAATCCTTATTGTAATTGTAATTGCCAACATATTTTGTTCTAATTAAAAATAAAACTTTTAATTAGAACAAAATATGACTTTTATGTCCCTAAAACTTAGCGTCGGGAAGGTCAAGCCCCAAAATGCCGTCAAGCGCCCCACCCGGTCCATCTTGTAGAAAGTCTACACCTCGTACGTAATAAAATAAACCCCTGCTAGTTGAGTATTGGTTACACAAATGAATAAGTGATTGTTAAGTTACTTCAAGTTCATGCGGTCATTTGAACATTTAATTAACTAAATGCACTAACCGTGCAAACACATAAAAAACTTAAGCAGTATAAGGAAATAAATTTCATTTATATAATTATAACACAAAGTTCTGTTACAGGTAATTTGCTTTAAAATAGACATATTTTAATGTAAACATATTAGGCAGCAAAAGAAGCGGGTTACATGGGAATAATAGCTCTTGGTGACAGTACAAAATACTGGAATGCGTGGATGTTTGATACCGTGTTACCGCGAAATCTAGTAAAAAATGTTTTTAATTTAATTACTTTTATTCAAAATAAAAGTTATAATCATAAACTATTATGACTTTGATTAAAGTACTAATAAATTGTCTATGTTATCGTCTTTATTACATAGTCTGGGCCGCCCACAGAAGACAAAATAAAAAAAACACAACCGAAGAAGGTACCACTATCTTAAAGCAATCCCGAAGTTATGTGTAGGTCCTATACCTTTGTCCTGGACCTCTCTTACCTATACCCTCCTCATTTCGACACGAAGCCTTGGGCAACGCCTTAATATCCAAATCTCTTCGTAATGTTCCGGGTGTTTTTTTCATCGCATAAGTCTCTAGCTAGTTTGCTGCCTTCTGCTTCTTTTCTTTTTGGCAAGTTTCATTTAATTACAATACGAAGGTTTATATATAATGATTTTCTTATTCATTTTTCTGATGTTTAATGGAATTGGTAGCGATCATAATAAATTTCAGTCTCCAACAATTTCAGGAAGTTCCGAAGAAGATAGAGGTTCTGATGTTTATCAGTTAGTGAGTGAGTGAGTGAACGGATTTTAGATGTCAATAAATCTGAAATCATAAAAGTAGGTAATTGACTCTTGGTAAGATTTTTTGGTAAATTTCAGCTATCTGATATAATTCAAACTGAAGCTAGGACGGTTCAACAATACGACGAAACGCTTCGGGGAAAAAGAGCTAGTGTCCCGTGCCTTTGGCTCATTTTGCCGTTGGTCAAGTGTTAAAAAGATTATGGAAAAGCAAAAGATAGAATTTTAACAAATAGTGATACTGTCTCCAATCTATCGGCAATTCGAATGTAATACAAAATGTTATTGTGTCTGTGCTTAATAATAATGAATTGTGTTGAAATTTGTAATTGAAATCGATTGGAAGGTCGATTATTTGACCTTTGACATTACCGAGTGCTTACGATATGGTACAAAGTAAATGTAAACGTATTACGTACGCGTTGTATTAAAATAAGCGAACACTTGAGCAAATAGAAAAGGGGTTTATTGCATTTAGGCGCTCAATGGCTTACTTTAAAATACATTTAAAAGTACTAACTAGTTCAAATATTTTAACTTTTTTATCAAATTAATAGTTAGTTGTCAAGTTTCCTGACTATTTTGTCTTTCTTCTTGATATATGCTCAATATTAATAGAGTCATTAGTAATTAGCTGTTGCCCGCGGCTTTAAGTTAAAATTAAATTTACGTTTTTTATAGCGTTAATTTTACTTTTTTTGGTTTCCGAATAGTCGAGTTATTTACATCGCTCATGGTCACGGGGGGGCTGAGGTGTCTGACGTCCCACTTGGCGGGAAACGAATGACTGTGCTGGAATTTACGGAATCGCCAATTGGCGAATTAAGTTAGCTTCCCTTTTTGTTCCCGGATTGTCCATCTGGAGATATCTCAACTTTGCTTAAAACATTATACGCAACCGATAAGGTTATTTTTTCTATCCCTCGGGAACAGTTTCTTTTATGGTATAAAAATACCCTTATGTTCTTTTCTATCCCCCTGATTGTTTGACGGATAACGTTAAGTAACCTGCAAATAGCAGACATATCAATGTTCATGCAAGACAATGTCTGTTGGGTCGATACCGAAAACATTCGCACGAAATATATTGTCGTCTCAGTTTTTCCAGAGAGAAAGATAGAGAAGCCTTGTATCGCGACTAGTTTATACGTCAGTAGAAACCCACTGTAAATAAACACCAATACTGGTCGGTTACAAGCGTTAATAAACATTATATTATATTATATTTTTAATGTTAGGTTAGGCATAGGACAGGCCGGCGGACAGGTCGCGGTCTGCGATGCCGATAGCCGAGTTTGCGTGCACAATTGTCCCATCCCCGCCCGCGCTCCATTGTGCCAGTGGGGACACGGCCTTAATTGCGAGCCTGAATAAATTAAAACGAGAATGTTATCGTACGCCGCGCTCCGCACTGATCTACGAAGCGGCCCGTTGCCATTGGATATCGCCGTATAATTAACCACAAACATCATACAAACATTAAATATGTAATCGCTACAAAACCTTTCTCGGGTAGCAACCAGCTTATGAAAAGTTACTCAAGAAGGATTGCCCTGTATGATACAATATGCCATAGGTATATACCTTAGGATATTCTCGTCAGACGGACCGCTTTTATTTTGTCGCACTATACAGAAATTCAACTTTTTTTTATAAGAGAAGGGGGCAAACGAGCGGCGAGAACACTGAGGTGATCAACGTCGCCCATGGACACCTGCAACACCAGAGAAACTGCAAATGCGTTGCCGGCCTTTAAGAAAAATATAAGCTCGCTTCTTGAAGGACCCTAAGTCGTACTAACTTCCAGTCAAAAATACTAAATACAAAAACCACAGAGAATAAGAAGGTGGCGGATGTAATAGTCAACGTGGAGGAGGTAATAGTCCACGTGGAGGAACATATAGCGCACAGAGCATGAACGATATAAAAATTAAGATAAAATTTTTAAAATAAATTTCAAGGAAACTTGTAGTTCACGTATTCGATTGATAATAAATTTCATTTGACTGACGGATTATTGGACCTGTTTTCACTGTAAGATACATTAATATTAAGATTGTATTGCTATTAGTATTTTGTAAAAACAAGCCTAAGATCTCTGTACTGAGTTGTCTTGACGATAAAACTAAATATTACTTCCTTTTCAGGCTACATTCGTTGGTGCGCGGCGCGACTCGAGCGCGGCCAATACTTATGGCTTGTTATTCAAGCTGTTTGTTAATTGAAATGCGTGTAAATAGTTGTGGCGTTCACAAGGGTTATGAAACAGCCTTATTAAGGCTCGCTTCCACGCGACTTTGCACTGTCTAATTATATTTAGACCTGTGTCCAGTTGTGTAGCTCAACGAATCAGATCGTTTGTTAACCATCAACTTATTTATAAACTAACTATTTCGCGCTAGCTTCGCGCGGGATAGACAAGTAAAAATATTTCCTACTGTTACTATTACAAGAAGAAGAAGCTTTCTTTTAGTGAACGAATTTTTGAAATCGGTCTAGAAGTTTTTGTGTTTATTTGTTTCAAACATACAAAAATCCAAATCCTCTATTATAAAAAGGAAAGATTTGGATTTCAGAGGGTATCGGGAGCGGTCGAACTAGCTAGGATTCATTTTAAGAAGATGTCGTTTTATCCGTATTTTCAAACACGGAATAAAATAAAAAAACGGGAATAAAAATACCGAGCAAAACTAGGTCATTCAGGCATATGATAATATCCGAATAATAAATATCTATTCCGAAACAACACGAAAATATACAGAACAAACTCTGACCACACAGCTAGTACTGTAGTTAAATACATAGGGCGACCTACAGAACTGGATTTCATACTCAATATACTCTTCAGGTATTATTCAACGAAAAATGGGTCAACCCTTAAAGAGGTATAGAAATATGCTATTGTGATTCAGGCATGCTGAGAGGATGAATAAAAAAGTGTTAAGGCAAATTGATATCGTCAAAGTGAGTGATAGCGTATATCCATTGACGTGGACATCCTATAAGATACCGATCAGATTTGTGAAATACTTAAGAAAGACAGTATGAAGTGAAGCCGTAACAGACGAACGTGATTGCGTAGATGTATGAAATTAGAAGTGTGCCAGGATTGTCCCAATAGAAATCCGTAATCTCTGTCTACCCCTTTAGGTTAGGGGCGTGAGAACTTATTTATGTACGTATTCTGTAAATCCCCGACTTTGATAAGCATTTGAATAACAAACATCTGATAAACGTGCGAAATTATTTGCTGTGTTTTCCGTCCAGCTCAGTATGTAAATGCCAGCGGGTCAACATTTCATATCTTGCACTTGTGACACATTACAAGACGTCACTTGTACAACTCACAACAAGATATCCCCGTTGGGACGTACGCCTACGAAGCAAAGAACCTCTTTAAAGAATGTTTAACTTATACGAGTTAGAATTAACGTACATTGAAACTAACATTTAAAGGAACGTGTACTATTCATGTGTTTTGGCTGTAGCCAGAGAAACTAATTAATCATGAAAATAACCAACTTTTGTTATTCCAGTTACTTTGCTCTCATTAGCTGGTATAACTGGGCCTCCGGGACGGTCGGCCCCAAGCTCAAATGCAAAAGCCTTGATACTCCATATGACTCAAAATTTATCTCCCTTTCCTTCTAACCCTCGGCCATCTTGTTTCCTCTATCCACGGGATGCCGTCAACATTTTTTTACGGTAATAAACTAGCTTTTGGCCACTATCCCACCTAATATTAATAGTTGATGTCGAAAGATGATAGTATCCACTATGCAAAAGAAACACTGACGCTGCAATTCGCTCGTTTGGTCAACACACAATATACGGAGACATCGATCGAATGGCGAGGTACACTTTAGATCAGATTAAAATTCGCGCGATGAGTATAGTGGTATTTAGTAAAAGAAAGTTTAAACACAAAGTTTTGTACGAAAAAGATAAAAATCATTATTACGAAGTTGATCACACATGCGCGCCATGTTTAGTCATGGCATGTTCCTCTCGCACTCGACCCGGGACTTGAACCCGCGATCTCGGACCAGATGCACGGCAAAGTGTGCAGTTTTCTTAAATATAAAGATTTTATCTTACTTTGTTTTCGTAACTGTATTTTATGAAGCGTAAAGTTATCCAAAAATGTTACAAACATTATGGACAAATAAGAATGGTATATGTGTAGAAGGAATGAAAAAAAAACAGCTGAAAAGCAATTTGATTGTAGCCTTAAAAGGCTCCTGCAAAGTCGGTACCCAGAGATTAATTTAAAATGGAGACTAATGCAGAAATGAAAATAAGTATCCAATTTCAAGGTCCGTCGATAGGTATTCTTGTTAGAGTCAATTCTTTGTCGCAAATCATTAAGTTAATTTTAAAATATAAAATTCCAGCGTTGGTCAGCGATCAACTGACCTTAATGAAATTTTGTATACTGTGTGTAGTTAGGTTCAACTTCAGAAATATGATGTTATAACTATTTGTAAGTTCCATAAGTTTCCACTAGATGGCAGTGTAAGTTTATTGGCACCGCACTACAACATATTTTTCATCGTGACCTATGCAGTAATACGTACCCTGACCTGGTATTCAATTCAAGAACAATTGTTTAGTGCAATTTTAATCTGCGATAAAAATAGTTTCGAGGAAATTTGATTTCTTAAGGAAAAATAAAAGAATTTACGAAGTCTCTACACTACCATTACCTACCACAAGAGAAGAAAAATTAACGTCCACACACATACTACCTGTTGCCACTGGCTTCGCTCGCATTTCTTTCTCGTTTTCCACGCTGGAGATTTTTGTAAGATGATTTCGCGTATTATTATTTCGAATTACATATATAGGTAACTCGTGTAAAAAGGTTTTTATTGTCCAAACATGTAACATTACCATGGCAACCGATTGTGATGAAGGTTTTAACTATTCCCTCAGTAAAAGTTATATTTTCGAATATTTACGCAAAAGTCATGGTGATCGGTTGCGTACTCGCACTCACATTCGCATTATATTATTTTATTTTAGTTAGATTTGTTTAGCATCTCCGTTTCACATGATACGACAGTATGGCCTACACCTTTTTAATATAAGAAAATATAATTTCGATGCTACTGTCTGTAGCGTCTCCGACAATGAAGCTGATACTAGATAGCCGCTTGACAATAGTCTCTGATACATCAAAATGTAACCAACTTAAGAGTTCGGCCACGGTAGACTTCAAGTTGCCAACAGTCTATCTAGTTTCTTACATCTGATTAAATACAAATTACAATACAAATAGATCAGTCACGACATGAATTACTCGATCCAAAATAGTGTGATACACACGCAACGGATTTTGAACCTTGTTGTAAATTCTTAAGATTAATTACTTATTAAATTACATTTGAGACAAGTATATAAAATATCATGATAAGTTAAAAACCTAAGATCTGCCGACAGAAGTAAAAACGTATAACACGTGGGAAGGCGCGACAATAGTTTAAAAACAAATAAATAATCAACGAAAATGAACCCTTGTTTAAAATTCAAATAAGTGACGCGTGTTGCAGACGCCTGTTGAGCATGTTGTTAAACGCTAATACATAAGATTTTCCCTTATCAAATATCGTCTAACATGGCTAAAGAAGTTTTCACTTCAAAAGTATTGCCCAGAAAATCGTCGAAGACTTATAAAATGTAAGGTGTAAGTAAGACCTAACGTAGTTATTCCAAACGAGACTGTTACGATGTTTTCCTCACGTTTAATGACAATGTCTTTATACGTATTCAAGGTGACTCGAGAGATACATAAATACCTATTGTATTAGAACTAAAAAACCGTGACCTTACGCTGTATAAAGTTCACTAATGTGCTAATGTCACTATTCTGCATGTGTGCATAACAACATTTACGTATCGCATATAATACGATCGTGTTTCGTGGGCGGAAAATTATTGGAAAATCCCATATCGCTGACGTCATTTTCAAATTATTCGCTTCATACTCGTACGAAGTTTCAGTGTCAGAGACTGTTGTTAATGCGACGTTGTTATTTAAATTAAATGATCACATTTACGCAAAATTGTTTTGACCGACTGCCGTTCGAGAACAACACAAAACAATAACAAGCAAAACGAACGTCTCATAAGATAAAACATTTTCTTGTACAACCCTAAAAGAAGTACAAAAGTGATAAGTTGCGGGGGCACAACAGGTAGGCGGCACACACGCTCATTTGACATGTGACCGCGTGTAGCCACGCACGAGTACAAAAGAGATCACTTGTAAATAACATTCACACAAACGCATTACAAGTAATAAATCTGCCCCAACACGAACGAAATAGTTCACGCAAACATGCGCGCGGTTCACCTGAGTCACCTCCACACGGGTTCAGGTCGAATACGAATGACACCACACTGTTGCATTTTCACCTGTCGAGTATCGAGTGTGAGTGTAGGAGTGACTCAGTGCGAGTCCGTTCAGTCGGGCCGACTGTTTGGCGCGCTGAGGTTGTATGATCGCGTCGCCCGCTGTGCTCCGACCCACGTGTGGCAACACCATACTAATTACCTTGTGATAAGTGCGTAGACTTTTGACTGTCGATAACATTGTACCAGCGAGGTGATATCGATTTTAGTTTTTTTTTTCACTCGTTATTCGGACCTTGATCGATTATTGTTAGGTCAACATTGAGTGGACAGTGTTTTGTGATTTGGTGACTATTAGCAAATTGTTTTTATCGGACAAACTGAGGAACATAACAGCAGCTGAAGACTGCCTTTGGAAATATCTGAAAGGTGAGTTTTCAGCTTGTCAAAATTGCGTTTTTTTTAATTTTTTATCTGTAGAATTCGGTCCAAGTTTTTCAAATATTTTTATCACTATAAGCGAACGGTTTTTAAACTCTTAAAAATTGTAAAAATAAACATTTAGTGCACTTCTTACATATGTATAACACCCATATGTATAGGAATTTGTTGCAACAAACACGTATGTTATTTTCAAAAAAAGTCTTGGTGTGCGGTTGTTTTGACATAAGCTGATTTTATTGAATGTACCTACTTATTTGCTAAATTTATCTTATCTTTTCATTCAAACAATTGAAAATTAATCTAAAACCCTTCATTGAAATGCTCTCGGTCAATTGTGCTGATTTTATGCGCATATCTTATCCGTTTTTTGTTACTTAACCTACGAGGAAATTTTAAGTATTTTTTCATACTGCAATATAGGTGCAAATGCAGTAACACAAACAAACAAGTCGATAACTTATATGTCAGGTAAATGAGAGCACTTGTATGAAAATAATTTTATAGTATATAATAATAATATAATTAATAAGCTGTACATAAATATAAAAATGCATATAGATTCATTATAGACAATTATAAATTTTATTATTTTTTTAGAATAATTATATTGTAATCATTTTTAATCTAAATCGACAACAAGAAAGTTTAAGATCTACACATCAAAGAAAATAAGAACGCAATGGAATAATAAATTAAACCTTCAACTAATAAAACAAAGAATCACTTATATTCAATGTAAAGGAACATCACAATAATATTTTTATAATAGCTGGCAATCCACAAAACTAACATATAACTGCACATATTACGATCCTATTGTATGCTAAAAGAAATATATAATCTCGTAATTATTTGTTTGTTAAAAAAATATATTTTTGTTTTATTAAATCAATTGTTGTTTCACAAATGTTATCTGTCAATAATTATAAGAAATAACGAGTTACTTCTACTATCAGACTGTCTCCGTCGAGGAGAGGATGTTGTGTTTATAAACAAACAAAAAATATGATTTTAAATCAAATAAAGACAAAATAAATCTTCTAATATATGCACCAAAAATGTACACACTTAGAAGTAACTTAACAGAATTAAATTCTTATTTAACGCGGCAAGTTCAATAAGTACTGAGCAGATTTTCATACAGTTTTTCGATTAGACAATAATTCAACAAGGTTTGGTGTACATTTACAGATATATGACAATGATTTTTGAACAAACCGTCATAGGATTTTTCATTACGATGGATAAAATGTTGGCTTCAAATGTTTAATAATGCCTAATTACCAATTTAAAATAACTCACTTGGAACTCAAAAGACACGTACTATACGTGGTCAGTCTTCACTTATGTGTCGTATAAATATGAGAAAGACCTTAAAACATTTATAATATTTAAATCGATGCACAAACTTTCCGTTATCTTGGAATAATCTAAAGACGAGTAGTACTTCTTGGTACTTTTACTAAATACTATTATTATAAAGGTGAGGCTAATAGTGCGGTATAATATTGTTTGTATAAGTATCTTTTACATCACCGATACAAATTACAATCGTAATAGGCTGTAATTGGTCGTATTACACTGTATTCGATACGGGGGCGCTGGCGTCGGTTGCCGTGTGAACTTATATAATTAGTTAGGGGTCATTATTGGTTTTAATAGCTAATATATTGTATAGGAGGGCTACAGATAACACCGGAGGGGACGGGTTCAGATAGAATAGTATTGCATCGGAAAATTTATGTGACGGAATAATTACTTTAATTATTTATTTAACAGACAGTTCCGTTTTAATTTTACTTATATGTTATCAGGTCACAATTTGTTTAGATAAAAATATTCGGGAAACCTTAAGTCAAGACTGGCGAGTGATGGCGAGGGATGGAAAAGTGGATACTCTTGCTGTCGGAGGCCAAGGCCCACTATGGGTCACTACGCCGCTCTAGTTAGTTAATGATTAACTACCTTAATCTTCCCCATAATTCACTTCGTCTATTGGCGAAAACCGTATGAATGTCCGTTCTGTAGATTTTGAGTTTATAGCATTCAGATAGACAAACGCGCCGAGGGATATCATATGTCTTGACGACTGTTTTAAAAATTATTAATAACTTTTCGTACGTTTAATAAAATGCATGCTTGAAGCGCGTGCTGTTTTCTTGTAATATTATGCACAAAATATAATGTCAGGAATTTCCCTATCGATGTAACACAATTCGCGCTCATTAAACAAATGACACCGATACGTCAGTTTGCTTTACGATTACAAATATGGACGGGTTGTATAAATAAAAGGCGGGCGCTGGTGCGCGGGTTCAAACCGCGAGGTGTCCGGTTGCATACCGCAGGCCGGACCCACTGGTGTTACGGATCGATTTTTTTTTATATCTCTTGACGTGTATAAGATAACGACGAAGCGAGAACTGGAATCAGTCGAGTCTTAGGACAGCCACACGAGTTGACGATTGTGGGAAGACTTTACTTTTTTACTTTTAATCACAATATAACACGTAAAAATAACAAATAACAATTTATATTGCAAAAGTGAGTGGCAGTGTCGTTAGGGGACGCCCTAGGAGAATTTGTATCGATCAGATTAGTGGCTTACTAAAAAGGATCACCCTTTTATAAGGAGCACCCATAACCGACGAGCATGCATGTATAGAAGTATGAATGTACAAGAAGCGAAAGGGGTGTGCTAGGGTCGCGCCAAATAGAAATCCATGATCGCTGCCTACCCATCTGGGTTACCGGTGTGAGCATATATTTATTTAAAACAGGACAATGTATCAGATGTATAATTTGATAAATAAAAAAATGCACTTGTCATGGTTAGCATCATAAGTAGCACTATATTTGCTCTTATTTATTTATTCTCCCTGCTATTTATCTTTCTTTTTTTTACCTCTCCTCTCCTACAGGGTTGCCTGTAAAAAATCGCTCATAGCGATAAGGCCGCCCTTGCCCAGTTTAGTTTTAGTGAATTTATTGTATTTAATGTAATGTGAGCAATAAAGTGTTTATCTATCTATCTATATTGTCATAGGTCTCGTATTCAATCTCAAAAATTAAAATGTCGTTTAATTTAAGCAATGTAAATTAATTTTGTATGGCGGATATTATTATACCAATTTAACCCTCACGATTAAAGTTATCACTCCTTATTTGATAACATTTACTAGGCTAACTATGAATGAAAGTTTTAGTCATATGGAATTCGACTGCAATTTGTTTAGATAAACTAGTCCTTAAGTAGCAGATGCTAAGACCACATATGAAATTTGTAATTCATGAAAAAATCTTATTTACTGTGATAATTTAAATTGTTATTAGAACTTTCATAATCATAAGTAATAGTTAATTGGGTGAAAAGAAGAGCCATCTAAAGTGTGAGTAATGCGGAATTATTATAACGATTAAAGTAAGAAGTTTTTCAAAGCAAGGAGTTTGTATTCCGATCCGGTACAGTTCATACACTGCGATCCGCGATAACGCTGGCCGGTAATCTAAAAAACACGCCTTCAATGTACCGCGTACTTATTGGTGGTTCGTGGATTGAATATTTTTAGTGACAACACTACTGCTAAGCGGATTTGAATAGAGCGTGCCTTGATTATAATTGGGCAGTAAATCAATGTTCCTACTTTTTCATTAACGATTTGTTGTTATATTTAAACTCGAATTTCGCATTAAAAAACATTACTTTGGTCTTTTTTAGTACTGGGTAAAATGTTATTAATATTACCATGTCTTTTGAGCAGGGAATGAAAGAGACGAATATGTTGGACTGCACGGACTATAATTTTGTTCGGTAGCCATCCTTAAGTGCGGTTTAACTTAAATGATCATGAGTCAGTCAACTATAGATTGTATAATATGCTGTAGAAGGACCAATGGTTTTTCTTTCTCTGTCTTGTAGATATGGATGCGAAAGTTCTACGAAACTAGCTAATATATATTTATAGCTATATATACAATGCTAGCTGTTAGCTCGCGGATACCGCATCAATTAATTTCTTCGTTTCATTCGTATTAAGTAAGTGAAATATTAATTATGGCGTAAACAGATTCAGCTAAATATTATCTTTCTATGTAAAAAAAAGTTATCATCTCGGCAATTTTAGAATTTGCGGTTGTGTCCATAGACAACGTTCTTAATTTTTGTTTACCTTTCTAAGTAATTAGTAATATTAATACTTATTTATGTAGGCTTAGACGTGTGTTCGTAGGTTATATGAGTATACGCGTTATACGCTCTGTAGCGGGGAATAGAGGAATTCCACGAGTCCGTAGGGCGGGCGCGACCTCGGGGCCTCGCTCTGTAGTCGGCGCACGCGCAGACGCGGGCATCCGCATAACCTTACGCGACGCACTGTCAACGCCTCGCTCATTTTGTACACCGACTCGTTTAGGGTATGGACAGAGAAGTAAATAAGTAAGAATTGTAGTTGTATGTTAACTACAATGTCAAAGGATTTTATAGTATGACGTAGGAATGTTTTAGAGTTCCCTACTAGTACTCTATATTAGTTTAAGAAAGGACCTCGTTGAATAGCATTTCAAATAAAATACATATTAGTAGGCGATTGAATAAAAAAAAATACCGAAATATGTTCCCTCGGAAAAGGTGTGCATGGGAAAAGTTCATAGTAAATACAAAGACCATTAATAATACTTTTAATCAATCAATCATAAGTTTTATTAATTTTTAAAATGATTTGAATTATTAAGCTTAGATAAATAAATTAGAAATAATGACGCAGTGCATAACGTAACTTGGTACACCAATCAGTGCAAATATCTTAAAAATTAGAATATATCCCATAAATCATTTAACATTATATCTAATCCATTTATATTTGTTTCTAATGCTAGGCTTTACATTTAAGCTGTTGATTGTGTCAAACTGGCTTACAATATTGTCTATGATATTGTTACTTAAAATGGTTGGCATTCCTCCAAACAATAACGCGTTGTGAAAATTAAACAAGAAACTAGTTTATTTCCAGATGCTTGTATTAAATTTAGAATCAGTCGCAAATCTGAAATATTTATTTGAATATTTACGCTAGTGTTGCAACGCGCCTCGAAACTATTGTCTTTGAGTAGATGCTATACGATAAAGTAGCCTAGCCTTGTTATAAGTTTTTTTTTTTATTTCGATTGAAATTGTTTTTATACTCAATTGTTTTTTTATCTTAACTTTACTACTTAAGCTTGGGTAAAATTTAAAGACTTGGCCATTAGTTAGTTGTAAATTTTCGTAAAAGAAAACACACTGTGCGTACGTGAGACTGAAAAGCTTATTGTGAAGTTGTTGACGATGAGTTGAAATTAATGTCTTTATTGAATCGAACCATTTTTAATGCTCATTCCTTTTAACATTACAAGCGATTACGAAGTTACTCCGAAAGTAGACGACGTGAGTAAGAAATTCTTTAAATGATATTTTAATTTTCAAGAATGTTAACGTAACTTCATGTTAACTCTGGTCTAGGTAATCGAATCATTTTGATCCTATATTGTACGAATAGTACTTTTAGAAAGAAGTTTGTGTCGGGATACGAGCCATTAGGAAATGCGATTTAATATTAGAGTAAAGGGTTCGTCGCAAGACTTTTTCTAGAAAAGAGGAAAGAAAAAGATGTCAAGTTTATTGAGTCTGCCACTTCTTCTTCTGTGAGGTCAGAATTACCCTTATCCGGTTAAAGCGACCCATTTGAGCTGCTTGGGTTGTAATTGGCTATATTTTCTTCATAAAAATAACTTATAAATAAAAAAAATCTAAAAACACGATATCACCTCTGTCAATAACCTATTTCTAATGATATCTTGACACAATGGCCGCATCGCAATTGGACCAGATCGATCGGTCGTGGAATAAAAAAAACATAGCATCAACCTGTTGAACTGTCTCGAAATAAGAAATAAAACCGTCTAGCCGGTGGTAACTTGAGATCACGAATGATTTTTTACCAGTCGTTCCGCGCGGCCGGACCGCAGGTGTGGGTCGCGACCGGAGACCGCGGCCGGACCGCACTACGTGACCATCTGCTGGGAATTGACTGGGATATTACTTGATTGTTTCCTGGTTCAATGGTTTTTATTTTTATTATTTAAATTCGCAATATTTTTATTTAGCTGCTATTTAGATTGATTCCCTTTCCTTTTCCGTTTTCAGGTTTTGGTAATCACGCAAGATTTTCTGTTCTCCTTTCTTTAAAATTTAAAAGGATTTAAAATTTAAAGACAATAGTTCCCGCGTAATCAACGTTGTGTTCTTTTTTGGACAATTTCAAACCTCTTCTATCTTCTTATAAAATAAATATGCGCTCACGCCCGTAACCTAGCGGGGTAGGTAGAGATCATAGATTTCCATTTGGCGCGATCCTGGCACACCTCTCTCGCTTCTTCTACATTCATACATCTACGCATACGTGCTCGACGGTTAAGGGTGCTCCTTATATCGAACTTTTTTAGTAAGCCACTAACATCCACGTTTAAGCCACACTTGTCCCTTATAATTCTATTTTTAATCCTATCATTCAGTGTCACGTCTAACATACTTCTTAAGGATCGCATCTCAACGGCATTAACTCTACTAGCATGCTTTTCCTGCCAAACCCAGCTCTCACTTCCATACATCTATCTTCTTATATCTGCTTTATATCACAATAAGCTTCGCAACATTCTAATTTCCGTAACAGACAAATTAATCCGTAACAGATAGAGTATTAGTCAATCTGTATAAGTTCTTTGATTTCATTGTACTTTGTACAAACATAAAAAATACGCTAAATAGAAGTAGACGTCTGGGATTCAATTTTGGGAGGTATTAATATAAAGCTCTACTTCCATCTTACCTATATCCATTGCACAACTAAATGTACACACTTCTCACCAAAACTATTTTTAACATGCTGTAATTTTTATACTGTACACGATGGCAAACGAGCAAACGGTTCACTAGATATCAAGTGATCATTACCCATAGGTATCTGCAACAAGGTGAACTTATCCTTATTAGGATGACAAGCGGCATAGCGGGCTCTAATCATGGTATTTTATAAAATATAAAAATTCAAATGTATCTCTCCAAAATGTTCCTAGTAACAACTTATAATAACCTCCTTTCCATTCTTAAGTTATACAATATTAATACAAATAGATGCAGTAGGTGTGACACATTTTATCATCGAACCTTTATCATCGAATCATTTTGCAACACGCTGCTGCAGAATATTCAATGATCTGTTGTTCTCAACGTACAAAATCGTTTATTGTCATTACATTTGTTTTATGGTTAAGTTGACCCTTTTTTTAAATGTTTATTTTTTTTGGCAAATGTCTTGTAAGGCGGTACCTCATTACAAAGCATAAGCGATTACATACAATTTAAACGTATTTTCATATAGCAAAATATAATATTACCATAGCAAAGTACAGAAATGAAGAAAGGTACAAAGGCGTCGATAGTTGCGGTAAGGGAGAAGGGTCTAAATAATTTAATGTAAAATATTCTGACGATTTAAATTGTCTAACCAATCTGTTCACTCCAATAGCGTTAGACGATGATGAGTTTATTCATTTATTAGTTCTAGTCATATTCATAAATGTTAATACAGAATAATAAAATAGACTTTGTCAAAAAGTTGGTGCGAATTCTATTACATCAATATAAAATGTTAATTTCGTTTAGGTTTAATAGTATTTATATATTTATTTTCGTTTTGTATACATTGACGTTAAAATTAAAAATGAACCATGAATAAAAATAATTGTTACGCAGTAAGCTTAGTATAAATAAAATTGTTAATTAATTGTGAACAACAAAGTAAAAAATTTATTAACTTTAGTCACTTGATAATTCCTATTTGTATAATAATTCAAACCGGTAGCCGTTTAACCACCGAACCGGAAACCTATTTCACATCGCAATTTTATATAGATTTCGAGATCCCAAATAAAAAAAAAGTTCCTGCAACACGTCTTAGGGGTAATTAAAAGCAGTACTCCTTACATAAAGTCATAAAGCAATTCTTTAGGTACGAAGTGCGTTCATTGAGGACAATGGGCAATCCTCTTCTTGAATCTACTACTGCTCTTATGATCCAATTCTTGTGTAGGGAGACAAGTTTCGGTTAGTCGCTATTTGATACCCGCCAATCGCTTTCCGCTTACACCACAAAGGGCTGCGTCTTATTTTCACTGAATTCACTTCTGACACTTTGACAGGTGACATTTATTTTTCGAGACGAATGCAAATGAAGGCGGTAGCGAAGTCACGTCCTGCATTAAGTTGACAGAGATCTCGATTATGCATTACCATTGCATGTTACCGCCGCAAGCCGTGTCAGCGGTGTCGGAGCCCGAAGTGTCATGTTTATTGCGGGTAGGTAGTCATGCTCCACTTTATGACCTTTCTGTAGGTCCAAATCTTTCTCAAAACTATTTAACGCACTTCATGGATACGAATGACGGGCCAGGAAAACAGTTAAGGGTTCTTTAAAAATGGTGAATGCCCGTTTTTTAGTCTAACTAGATTCTGAATTTAACTGAAATTCATAAAATAATGATAATATTCGGAATAATTGGCTTCTGGGCAATTAAGTATAAATAACTAGCTTTAATCTGATCCCTACCAAACTTCACAGGAACCCCCGCTGAACCAATCTGAACGTTTCCTGAAAATTCTGAGTCTATAGGGAACATACATACACACATCGCCTTTTATGTATATAGAAGATAAATATATATAATAATAGGTTATTGGGAAATGGCGTGTACAAACAATGACCACAGATACCTTTTTATAAAAGAAGGGGGCAAATGAGCGGCGGGGACACTGAGGTGATCAACGTCACCCATGTATACCCGCAACACTAGAGGAACTGCAGATTCGTTGCCGGCCTTTAAGAAAAAGATAGGCTCGTTTCTTGAAGGACTCTAAGTCGTACTGGTTTGGAAATACCGCCGAGGACCGACCGTTCCACAGCGCGGCTGTGCGTGGCAGAAAATTTCGCGAGAACCGCACTGTGGAGGAATGCCAGCTACCTTGGCCAATATAACCATTTAACTCTAAGTTTTCTTGTCTTACGTTATTTATTTCGTGCGCTAAATACGATGATTTTTCTAATTCGAAAAGTCTTTATTTAGTTTTTAAAGATTTAAATTGTTTTTTAAATCTACGATCTTGTACTAGAAAACTACTCCTTTTTGTGGAACTAAATAATGTCTAGTTTATTGTTACAATTAAACAATTTAAAACCAACTTAAAATCGCCTATAACTTTATAGTATACAATATAATTATTGAGCAAGTACACTGTTAGAGTTCATTATGTTTTTTAAATGGAACAACTTCAATTCGTTTATAGCAATGATAATTTTCATGACGTCACCATCTTTTTGTATCACTCACAAAGGAGCGACAAAAAGTGAACAAATCGTGACTACGAGCAAGTGCGGTCGCTTCACCTGTAACCACGACTAATCAGACCCGTCTCCTAGCGGAGCCAAAGGCTGAAAACATTCCACTTGTCGCAGGAATCAAAACGTGACCCCCACCTGTACCCTCAATAATAAAAATGTCGTCCGTCACAAAAACTACCACCGAATCAGAATTTATATCGATTTGTTTCGGATCGAACAAGAAACGCTATTGTGAATGCTTTTTTGTATGTTCTCTTTTCAAGAATTTTAACATGTTTAAGTTGAGAAGAAGTTAAGTTGTAAAGGTGTCCAGAATTGTACAATAGAACACTACAGCCTTTGCCGAAAGTATGATGTTTTAATCGATCGACGATCATCTAACGAATAAAGTGAGACAGGTTTCATTCTGTCCAATATCTGTTGTGTCAATGCTTGCAGGAAAGAGTGGGCGAGTGGATAAAGCATTACATTTAACTCAAATTAAATTTTTCTTACACTGTCATACGCAACTGCGCAATACATTTATTACCCCATGAACTTATATCACGTGGACGTATGACGTCGCAGTCTCATTGCGACGTAAACAACACCATTTTGTTATTAATTCGCTATAACATTAATATGACATTTCGCGAATTCTTAATAACTGGCATCGAAATAAGATATAGCAATGCTGTGATATTGTGACTATGTAGTTAACTTATTGTGTCACAGGATATTTAAGGAGTTGTATTCAGTGAAAGGACAGTTCGTTTCATTAGACACGGGCACAGGTGCAGTGGCCGCTAGGTCGGTCACGAAGTCTTGTCAATTTTCAACATTAGGATTCCGTGACTGAATTTTATTGAAGGTAAACCGTGGGTTGTTATTAGCTGTGTATACATTTCCAAACCCCTTAGTCTAGTAGCGAGTTTTACTGGCTTCTAAGTTGCTGGTCTTGGGTTCGATATGATGTAGTGAAATAATTCGAATAACTAATTTCAATCCTATTGAATTCTGTACGCTAAATGTGATTTACGCGACAGCGAATTTACCTATAAAGTTAGTGTAAATAATTAATTAAATATTATTATCTGCCTTTTTGTGACCGTCCGTTTTTTTCTCCGGGTTTCGGACCGTGATTTTCGCTGGATTTGCGTTGGATGGCTTATGTGTGTCGGATACAGGTCCTGAGGCCATCTACTACTTACGATCAGCCGTCCAGTGAAAAAAGCGCACGTCTACAAGCGCTCCTATGCCTACTGCTGTTTACCGGATGTTAATGATTACTATTTGATTTAAATGATCGTGCAAATATAGTATACAAATTATAGTATGTAAGTCGAAGTCGAACATTTGCATCGTAAACTGTCATTGCTCTCCGCATCGTATTTTGATATTGAATAAATCGGTAAAAACAAAAAGACATATACATTTTTATGGTCATCAAAAGTACGGAACCCTCGGCGTAAAACTGCGCCACTTATATCCGTCATTTATTACTTTTTACGTCTCTCTGCTCGAATTTCGTGTGCTCTTTGAACTGGTTTAATCGAAGCGCGGTAAAAAATCCGACAGATATATACCCACGGCCACTCAGTTCGCGTGCTCCGGTCCATTGCTCTATTCAATTTTATTGTCTTGTGCTGTTAACGTATCTTTTGAAGATTAAAAAAATGTGCGCTTTAAAGAATGTGACGTCGTTCAAAATTAGATTTGTGTGACATTTCTTTAAATTTATGGATAGATGAAATCTAATTTTGCTAACTTTTCTTATCATCATATACCTTAATGGAGTTATCCTTTTTTATACCAGAAGGCGGCAAACGAGCAAGCGGTTCCATGATATTAAGTGACCGCTACCCATAGGCATCTTCAACAAGCTAATGAGTGGCAGAGACTTTGCCTACCTTTAATGGACAAAGTATAAATCAACCAATCAAATCCTCTTCCCCTTCCCAATATTTCCATATTAAAAAAAGGTAGGAAGGGGGAAAAACTAGAACTAGGACGCCGGCACCTTACGCACCAGACGAACAGCAGAATACTTCTACTACTTCACGCCTGCCTTCTGTGAGGTCGGGATATTTCATCGGTCGAGTCTTCTCTAGTGGTTATCAAATTGAGTCTAAAGAGAAATTCTAGGTTATAAAAAACTGTCTGAATATGTGTATATGCATATATGTATTAACTATATCGAGAAAAATATATATGTATTAAAGTCTATGTTATACTGGCGTGATTTCACTAATAATGAATTTGCAAAATTATGATCTAAACCCTACTAGCCTTAAGATTTAAGCTACGGTCTACGAAACATAAGATCGTATGTTCGCATACTGTGAAAGGCATTGGGGATGGGCCGCCGATTCCCCGTTGATTTTTCTTTTTTAAGTCGACTTTTTGGTTAAATCAAACTGGAAAATTTGTCTACTTAACATTGGCATAGTGATTTCACGCATGCAGATTGTGTTGAAAATTTATGACATTAATTGATATCATGCAGGAATCCAGGTCACTTTATTTTATCTTTTTTTTTGTTAAATATTTTAGGCGCCTGAAATGGTTATTAATTTACTATATATTTAAGCGAACGATGAACGTAATGAGTACACGGACTTCCTTATTCTGCACTTCAATGTGACGGCAAAAGATACGCTTAAGGTTGCCGTGAAAGGTTGTACGAAAATAGGCTTTGTGCCGTTTAGGTAGAAATGATAATAGCACGCCTGAACGTTGATGGCTGTAACGCATGGCCTACCACAGCCGGTGAAGGTGTCGTGAGGTTATGAAAAACGAAAAGCGAAAGTACAAACCTGCACTGGCTCCGGTGACTGGCGGAACTGAACTCGATCAAACCGATCGAAGGTCTCGAGGAATCCAAAAATGGATGGCAAATACGGCCCCTTGTGGATTACGCTTTGTGGGACAAAGTTGCGTCATTTCTCAAGCCACGGCCTCAAGGCTCCATAAAAAAGATAATTATAAATTATTTAATTCATGATCCAATTAATTTAAACTGGAGCATTTTGTTTACTCGGTCGGTTTCATAAATTGTCGTCAGACCACTTGTAAGACACATTTCGATCGGACCTAATTGATCCGATGTTTAATAGGGATTTTGCTCGTACCAATTTATAGTTAATTTGCTTACTATTTCGGACATATTATTTATTTTAATGTTGATATTGTGAACTGTATTCACGAGCGTCTTACGCTTACCTTATGAATTTCGAAGTTGAAGACTGGACAGTTCCAATGCTCTCAGTTACCTAATGTAGCTAATTTTTACAATGAATGTGCGACTACAACAAGTTAGCACTTCTTCCATTCATCGCGTCTAATGTCTAGTTTGCCACCTTCTGTTTGAACTGTATGATACTTCTGCTTTATGGGAAACTTTCCCAGTAGGTCGGTTTGAACTGTATGATAATTCTGCTTTATGGGAAAATTTCCCAGTAGGATCGGTCTATGCACAATTTAATTAAAATGCTTAACAAGAATGCCCGTATCCTTTATATCTTCATACCCCTCCGTGATTATGTGATTATATATATTATATAGGTGCTGTAGGTACAGAACAGGAGTCAGCCTGTGTCTATGAAGGCTCGTCGGGCAATACACAATGCTGTACTAGTTCCAACTTTAATGTATGGAAATGAGAGCTGAGTTTGGCAGGAAAATCATGTTAGTAGAGTTAATGTCATTGAGATGCAATTCTTAAGAAGTATGAAGTAGAATTGTTTACCATTTTATAATTTACAATGTATTTACCTGCTTAGGTACTGATTACGTCATAATTTATATAAATACAATAACCATATTAAGTTATTTTCTGTGTTTATTACCTTTGTTGTTTTTCTGTCACCGTGTTTATTGAAAAGGACAAGGTCGGAGTTAAGGGCGTCGTATTATTGACGTCGTATAAACTTAATTAGTTATCATAGGTCGCTGCGAAACCCACGCCAACGCACCAAACTGGATGTCGAGTGAACGTCAAAGGTTCGTGATCATGTAATGGTGCAGAATATTCTCGAAAGTTTGTATTTTTATAATGTAACACATATATTGACGAGGAAATTTAATACCGTACTTTTAACATTTAGTACAATTTTATAGTAGATAGGTATATGACACCGGAGGGTTGTGAACATTGTTAGTTATATAATTTTACGAGAGATATAATAGAATATCGGAAAATTGTGAATTGACATCTTGTCCACGAAAATAGTGTAATGTTAACAATTCAAAACAATTAAACAATCCGTGCACATAGAAATTTTTACACAAAATCACATGCTCAGAGTTGTAAACCATCTAACTTATCGTAAAAGCAACTAAACACTTTGGATTTAGATAAATAATCATTAAAAAAAACTTAGTTTGAGATTTTAATAATTTTATAACTAAACAACAAAAATACGAACAGGAAATACAGTAGATGGGAGTGCTAGTGCAATCCGATGATCAAAAGAATACACTTTTGTTATTAACAGGTCCGTGACTCGACCTCGTAAGGTTTTTTCCTATAAAAACATCTCTCAAAATACCTATATAAATATTGACTTCAATAATTAAATGATGTAAATTTACATTTCATGCGTAGTATTATTGATAGCAGCAGCGGTGGTGATCGAGCAGTGGTGGCCTAGTGGTATACGCTCCGACTTACGTATTGTAGGTCGCGGGTTCGAACCTAGGCAAGCGCTTTACTCTGTGTAATTTATCTCATCACCACTGCTTCATAAACGGTGAAGGAAAACATCGTGAGGAAACCGACTGACGGAAACCACCAAACTCGAACTTATGTGACATCCACCAAACCGCATTAGGCCAGCATGGTGGACTACGACCTCTCTCGTAAAGGAGGCCTGTGTCCGTACAGTAACGTACTAAAAAGGCTGATTATTATTTATTATTATTATATTATTGACAGCTATCTAAAAAATGATGAAGTCGTGATTTGCCGTTACTTAAGAAATACTTATTAAATTACCCTTAACTAGAATGATTCGTTTCAACCGAATTACGATCTTAGACTGCTATTTGTGGAGAATGTCGCATGTCTCTGCGGGGCAATAGAAAGTATTTAAAAGAAGCAATTTCACGGGGAGCTGGGCGCATGCCCAATTCTATTGTGACGCGGGTAATGGCCAACGATTATGTGCGCGTGTGTGCGTGTTGGTGATCGCTCTTTCGACATATCAGCTTCCTTACACATTGTATGTCAACAAGCCTGCGGTAAAAATGTGATATGTACTTGTTTCTTTACCCACCTTTACCTGTACCTTTATGCTTGATTTTAATCAAGAGGCCGTATACTAAGGACAATCTTCTGCCAAAACAATAATCTTCAAACTCTCTTCAATTTATATCTACTATTCAAAATAATGTTGATAACGTTGCTATTGGGCACCCAGTCCAAGATGGAATTGCATCAACCAGATCAATTGCATGTAGAATTAGCCTTATGCGAAGATTGTTTACGAGTATGTTTAAATGTGGAAAGCCATGATCCTTCGTATTTGGTTCTACAATAATCTTTTGTCATAAAACTATTATGTCATATAATTTATACCTTTCTATGTAGGTATCAAGGTCATACTTGGCTATATATTACAATGACAAATAAAGTCTTCCATATCGTCCTTAACACTCTTGCAATGCCCTACATTGTCTGCGACGGTCGTTTACCTAGCTCGGGTCACTCCGAGGTCCGTGGCGCGTCTGATCGGAATGCTAAAGCGATCATTTGCTGTCTTGCACAAAAATTCGTGCCTCCGGGTCATTGAACTGTTGATTGTGCTTGGATGAAAATATGCTTCAGCATTCAATTGGTGAATTTAAAGTTTTGGTGGACCTACGATCTAGGTGACGTTCTAAGAGTGCACTGGGTAAGCGCAAGTGGTCATTGCGTTCAAAAAAAACGTCCAAACAAATAATGATTGTGGTAACCAGAGCTGTTGTAAGCATACAAACGTCACTTGGCGACCATTACACTTCTTATACTTTCATTGGAAATGTAATTTCGTGGAAATCGTGAGATAAATTGAAGTGAAATTGTGTAATTTGGATATCATTACACAATTACACTTCAATTTAATGTTTTGTTCAATTTAATTGTTTTTGTTAATGTTATAAGGTAATGTCAGTAAGAGTTGATTTTCAAAAATATTTTGGATTTTACGTATTTTAATCCATTAGATAGGAAACGGTAAACTTGCGTAAAATTAAATAAGCTGAACAATTTTAATTTACACGGACCCAGTAATGACATGCGCCGGATTTCGGGGTTGTACAGTCGACGGCAAATGAGACAACTGATGCCTCATTTAACGTCGCCGCGTCGGCTCTGGCATCGTAGCGGTTGACTTTAGCCGCGTAGCACAGCGATTCCCAAAGTGTGCGAAGCCTACATTCAAGAATAAGTTGTTTCCGCAAATTATATGAAGTGAGTTCCATTGTTCGCATTAAATGTTAATATTATATATGTAATATTCGAATTGCCGAAATATCAATTTCTCATCCCCTTGAATGAAATTTTAAAGAGAAACATGGTTCTTCCTATGCTATTGACAAAAAAATCTTGACAGCAATGAATCGACGTAATTTTATATGTTGTGGAGAAAGTCAACAGCTAGTTTCTAAAGGCTATTAATTAACACTTTAAATTGTAGTTGCTTTTTTAAAGATTTGATGCGGGTTTGAATAAAATTTCTTGAACAAACAAACGCCTAATCCCGATCCCAACTGGTGTTAAAGATGGTATGCATTAGTTTAGTAACAGCCTATTCACTCTTCTCTTGAAGGCACTTACGTTATACGGACGTGTTGGATGGAAACACTGACGCTGGCAACTTGTTCCAACCCTTTGCCGTATGCATGATGAACGAAGATTCGAATCACTTTGTTCGAGCGCGCGGTACGTCTACTGTAAAAGGATTGAGAACAGCCGTGTCCTGTCCCATTTCTGCGCACACTCGAGAGGCTAGCCACTTATTTTGTCTGTAAAGTTTGGGAACCGCTGGCTATCGTTCGACTTTAGCGGCGTAAAGTGGACGAGTTTAGCGTCGGGTCGGCGGTTTCGTAGTCGTTAATACGAGCGGAACTGGACCGGCCTGGATTGACAGTTCGGTTATTTATGAGCCGGGTGGCGAGCGACAATGCTTCTAATTGACGTATAATCGCGATCCGGCCGGGGGCTAACGAAGCGACCGGTTGCTCGCATTTCGGCCACGCCGGCTTTACAGACTTGTTGTGCTTAGCGTCAATTTATAAAGCAATTATTCGTCTAAGATAAGATTACTTTAGTATAATCTTCGTGTTTGTACTATGTCTTTATTACACTGTTCTATGTTCCTGAGATCAAGTTATTGCCATTTTGTTGGTTGTATACTATGATTGGGTACCTACCAATAGTTCAAAAAATAATCATGACGTTAAAAAAATACGACTTTATCGCGTCCATATTCTCCTGTCCTTAGAATTGCCTACGACGACATGCACGCATGGAAAACTAGCCAGAAGGAAGGCAGACAATGTTCCAAAAGGACAGAAAGCTCATTTGGCTAAAGACGAAAACGCTAGGTCGTGCTAAACGGAGGATGAACATAAGGAACTCCGACCTCAAATAAATTTGAAGGTGTAGTCAGAAGAAGAAGAGTGGTCCGAGCGTATATAGGCTGAGACCATAGTGACATGTATATGTAATTGAACTTGGTGTAATTTTAGTGGTTAACAATACTTCATCGTACATAAATGTAGAACAAACTTTTGTTATCAAGTATAAAAGATTCCGTTTTCTTCATGGGATATCTTAATTATTTTCATTTTAACATTATACTGTCGTTATATTAAAACGAATCAGCAATAATTACTAAATGAAATAAGCTTTACCTTTTTAATATTTTTATTCTGCAATAATATTCATAAATGGAATTGTGCCAGTTGCGTTGAGCGCTTGATATGGCTAGTGTTTGTCTTATAACACGGCAGATAATGTCTCAATTAAAAAGAACCATAAAATTGCAGTTTAGATAAACACGGTCAAAGTAAGATAATCATAATTTATGGACGTTTATTTAACCCTTTAAATCCAAAAAATGTTTAATGCAGTTATTACGCGGATGTGCTACGCACGCGACGCGAAACAAATTATGTATCGGTCGCATGTCGCATAGTATCGCACCGCGTCGTGTGTCGTTTGTTGCTCACCTAGGACAACAGGTGAGCGACGTATAGCGACGCGACGCGACGCGATGCTATAATACGACCAATCCACAATTGACAATTTGACAATTTTTGCGTTGTGTTGCGTCGTATTGCCGCGTTTGTCGTTCACCCAGGACAAAAGGTAAGCTTCCTTCGGAACTTCGCATTAATTAACGATTGCGAAGGATGCAATTATTTAATTAAACTCTGTAGTCAATTTTTCTTTGTTTAATAAAACTTTTTGTTTTATGTTCATAAATAAAACTTCCTAAGATGTGACAAGGAATCAGGCCCAGTACATTTCTTGCCTTGCATATGCAACATAAAACATTGATTTTCAGTAACACAATGCTGTTAGTTTAATAGATCAAACACAATTGATAAGTTTATAATATAAAGGACAAGAGTATTGATTAAGAAATTGTTGTGTCGTGTTTGTCCATTGACATGATAATACTATCGTATGGGTTCTTACAGAGCCAGATAGAGCAATATTGTAATAAGCTTATAATAATAATAATCACCTCTTTAGTATGTTTCCTTACTGCGGGGACACAGGCCTCCTCTCCGAGTGAGGGAAATGGGTCGTAACCCACCAAGCTGGCACATGCGGGTTGACGGATGTCACATGTGTTCGAATTTGGTCGTTCTAAGACATGCCGGTTTCCTCACGATGTTTTCTTTGTTTATTAAGCTTATTGAGACCTAAACGCGACCTATGTCTTATGTAAATAAAGAAGTTTAGAGTTAAAATCCCAGCTCGACACCAGGTGCACGCTACGAAGGAAACATGTGAGGCATTCTATTGGACTGAGAGTTGGAATCCGAGATATCCATTTCCTGCCGCGGCATACGTTTGAAACGTTCAAGCTGCGATGTGTCCGCGCCTTTACTTTATTAATGAAACTGTTTGAAACTTAATTTTCCAAACGGAAACCATCGAGAGCCGGACACATAAAACACAGGTTTATTACGTCTTTGACGATGGGTCGCTGCCAATGCTTTCTTCTAATCGCAATCGACTTTTACGGTACCTTTGAGATACGATTCGTTTGTATTATTTAACTTGTTAACTGTTGAACAAATACAGAATAAATACTGTTCGAACAAATTATCATACTTGATAGGATTCCGGCTTTACTTTATTGAATTTGGAATGCACAAATCAACTAATTAACAACTACAATGAGAGGTCTATCTGTGTACAATATACGAGAAATAAAAGAGGAAATTGACTGACTGACATATCAACGCACAGTCTAAAGTACTGGTCCTAGAGACTTGAAATTTTGCACAGAGATTTCTATTATTACGTAGGCGAGCATAAAAAACGGATTCTAAATTCACCCCCTTAAAATCATAAGTAGGGGATGAAAGTTTGAAGAGGCTACCTGTGCGAAGCCGAGCGGGTGGCTAGTATTTGATAATTTGTTAAGGCATGATGAAGACAGTATTTTACTGACGGTAATAATTTGCCCTGACCTCTTAGATGTTCAAAGTGTGAATATTATTTTAAATAATTTAAAAGGACAAAAACAAATGTACCATGCTAAACTTTGTTACAAATACAGAAGTGTTACGTAAAACTAGAAAAGGCAAACTTGGCTCGACGTTGTAAGCCACAGGGCGATGTAGATGTCCTCCGATTAGATACGGTATGAATATTTCACTACGAAATCTAGTAAACTTACGCATGGTCGAGTTAGCGCAGTTATTGAAATACGTGAAATATTAAATAGGATTGCCAATAACTAATTCATTATATCGTTTTTTTTTCTCGTTTACAATATGTACTATGATTTTGGCAACCCTATAATTTTTTTCTTTTAAAGTTTCAACAATAAGTAACCTTCTAATTTTAGGATAAAATGCTGTAATAAATAGCTGATATACCGTGTGAACTGGCGTTGATGCGAACCACCATGTTATTCGTAGCATAATCGAAATAGAAGTGTGATTTCTAAAAATAGTCATAGAATGTTTATTTTCGGAATAACAATCTAATTCTTTGGCGTTAGTAAAATGTATTTTCTTTGAGTAAATTCAGGTCGAGTAATTTCTATTCATTTACATAAAGTTTTGTAGACTTTTAATGAATCCGTATACAAAGATAAATTAAAAAACAGTGAGTGTGTATCAGTATCTACACGCGGAGGTAGTGAAATTTCTTTGGCTTAAGTTTTATTTTATAATACAACTCAAGCATGTATACTTATAACTAACACGTTTATTATTATCATTATTATTTTAAAAATTTTCATCTTTAATAAATAATAAATCCAAAAAATATATATTATATACATTTACAAAAAAGTTGTGATTCGTCTAAGCTACATATGAAGTCCCGTAGTATAAATACTTAATTATAAATTTCCTCATTTAAGTTTCACACTTAACACATTTTTTTTCCGACCGTGCCAAAAGAAGTTTCACTTCAAAAAGTAGGTGTCCATGGTCAGATGTTTATAACCAACCTTCTTCGATCAAATATCGAACAATGTGCGTAAAATGTAACAAACAAATTCCCATGCGCGGTATGAAGTGAAACCGTGGCATTCCTGAGACGCGGCATCTCGCGTGCTCTGTTTACAAAACACCTCGCGGACGCGCCTCTTTGTGTGACCTTAGCGGGAACGAGCTCGGGTTGCCGCCATTATGCGAACCCGCCGTAATGGACGACTTTATTTGTTTAAGCGTCATTCTATCACAGACAATGTTTGCAAACAATACTTAAGGTAAGATGGTCGCAAGTCCTTTGAAATGTTACTTTAATGTAAATCTATTGAAGCTCTTTATATGTTAATTCCGTAAGATATTACGTAATTAAATTTAGTTTTGGTTTACATTAATTAGTTTTTAGCCGCGGTAGCTGTTGCGTTAACAGATCACCTACTGGAAATACCCGTACTATCTTTTTGACAACATCACCAAACATCAAGTGGGATTGTGGTCACGGGTGAACAGATTTTGATGATTTTTTAGAAAATTTTCAGATGGTCTAGCGGGTGATCCTGAGAAGTCTCATAGCGATCGGATCAATGTATCAAAAGTTCAGTATAAAAACCCCACCAAATATCGACTGGTAGGAATAATATTTAGTATGATACATTACACACTAATAGGGCCAGATACTGAGTAGGATTCTATTCCTGTGACATGCCTATAAGGATAATCCAGATTTTATAGTCCTCTCATGCATGCATCATGTCCAGCAGTGAACGTCAAAAGACTGATCGTAGTAATATTGTAATAAAACAATTCAAAGCAAATTGCTGTTATCGTGTCTTTACTAATGAGTCAATTTTCCGTCGCATGTTTAAATTAATATGCCGAGAGAAAGCCGTGCGTTCATCTTGCGGAAGGATATTAACTACTAACCTGTCGATTTCAATACGCCCACCTCCATTTAATTACCGTTGCTTTAATATGTCATCGGTTTCATTGACAGGCAATCACTATTAGATGAGTTTAGAGTTATTATCTGATGATTACGTACAGTTGACGAATTCTATTCGGAACTATGGATGTACATAGAACCTAGTTAACATGGACTAAGCATATTATGAGTGGCCTATGCTGAGTTTGAGATAATAATAGTCGGATTTCGAATACCTTTTGTTTTATGCATGAGTTTTGTTGTAAAAATTATGCAATATATAGGTATGGATAGGTATATGTAGGTACCTCAAGGGTCCTGTAACAAGATCTTGAGTTGCACTTAATACCAGGTTTTGTTCCTTCCACTCTTATTTTGTCTTTAAATAAACCGAATAAAATGTTTATAATTTTCATTATTACTTATTATGCTGTAAACCACACAAGTCGTACCTTCGCAAGCCTTGCCCCCTTGACCTAGCGTTCAGATAATCGAGTTGCGGGTCATGCTCGTAAATTTATTGCCTTCATAAATTTTATTGCGTCTATCAATATTTGTGACAAATTATCTTGTGAAAAAACTACACAAATGTTGAATTAGTTCGGCCCGTTAGCGCGAGTGCGGCTATTTATCATCTGTAGCCCGCTCTATTGTCTTTTGGCCAGTTTGTTAAATTGAACGCGATAATATATTTTTTTTAATTTGATTCGAGACAAGCTAGTCTATGGCATAATTAACTCTTGTAGTACGGACTATTTTTAAAGAATCAAAAAACAAAATTCTCTATTTAAAAGTGTGTCCGAGAAAACTTGAATTTATCTCTATTTCTATCTCTCTCTTTCATGTAACAACTTCTATTACTGACACTCCACCTCTGCTCCGGGTGAACTGATGTTTTGGTCAAGGTTGCAGTAGCCTACTGGATGGGAATGGCAAGAGATCGGTTTCTGTAGCGATTTATGCAGTCTACTTTAAATCTACGTTCTGCAGTAGTCTTATTATAGCTAAAACGAACGAATGTTACTTAATTCACTCAAAGTAAAATTAATATTGATTCCTACACCCAGACTATGTTGTTTAAGTGATTACATAATAATCAGTAATGTCAACAATAGACTTGTAGGAACGTTCACACAAAATACAAGTGCGTTGTTGGTACAACGTCAAGTATCAAATGTTGCGTGACCTGTATGTCGCATTTGACACTGGCGACCTCAGTCGGACGCGTGAAAACGTTCGCGCCACTTTTTGTGTAGATCTGTGGCGATGTCAGTAATGGCGGTGTTAGTTATGCGCATACATTTAACAAGATTATGTGTCATAAATTCTAAAAAGCTTTTATGAAATTAATGTGAATTACTAAATACTCACGCCCATAGCCCAGAGGGGTAAGCTGTGATTACGGATATATTTGGCACGGTCCTGGTTGATCTGGCTCGTTTCTTCTGAATGTTGTTCGGTCACCAATCTGGTCGATGAATCTTCTAGTATGTGTTCTGAGAAAATTGCATTTTACCTTTGTTAGATAAACTTACCTAGTCATTCTTACTTCATTCATCCTCTCAACATGACCGAACTACAAAATCATACCATACTCAATATTAGTAGCAACGCCTTCCTTCACGTCTAACACACTGCTATTAACAGATAAATAAGGATACGTGAGCCTACCTTTGTCAATAAATTAGAGAAACAATATAAAAAAGGAAATGTTGTAATTTTAATTTATTTATAAAATATATATAAAACCTATTTTGTGATCTTGAATATTGAACACTTCAGACCTTTCTGTCCAATAAAGCTACAAAACAAAAAAAAATATTGTCAAGTTCATAAAAACTGGAAAGTTAATACAAAAACACTAATGGTAGGTGATATTTGATGACAAGATTTCAAATAGCGCTTAGTTGACGTGACAGTATGTTATAGATCCTATGATTAAAAGTGTATTGACATTTTATTTCTTACCGTAGCACGCTAGCCACTAGAGCAATTATATTTTTTGCCTCTTTACACTTATTGGTTGGTCATTTGATGGAGATTGGACATAGTCGCTATGCGCATTACTCTGTTTAAACAAGTATTCTATACACGAAGTTATGAATGTCACCGCTAATGGAGGCGGCTACACCGCTAAAGAATTCAAGGTGTTAACAGAAATAATGAGTCACATTCCTAACTTTGTTACACATTTTATGTTCCACGAAGATTCATTTTTCTATATTCCATTCTATGTTAGATATAACAGTGGTAGAGCCCCCAACAACATCCGTTGCACGAATGGGCCGGCTCGGCCGGTGAAATACGAACGACCTCACAGAAGACAAGCGTGAAGTAGACGTAACGTCTAACGAGTAAGGTTCCGGAGGCCTAATTTCAGTCCTCTGCCCCTTCCCATCCTTTCCTAATAAGGATAGGATGGGAAGATGTCTTCATCTTCCCTAGGATAGGACTCCTCTGTCCTGTAAAGGTAGGTAACGCATCTGCAAATCATTTGCTTGTTGCGGGGATGCCTATGGGTAACGGTTTTTTAATATCAGATGACCCGCTTGCTCGTTTGCTACCTTGTTCCATAAGAAAATCCAAATATTTGCTAAGTCTTGTTTTAATTAATGTTTAAAGGTACAATATGCTGAATATGAATGATGCTAATATTTTAGTTCGAGATATTTTTGCCATTTTAAGACGGCACGTTTCTGCAAAATCTGCAAAATTCACTACCTATTTTTTTTTCCTTTTTTAATTTTTTTTTGCAATCGACTCATAAATCTAATGATTAGACTATCTTCTGTTTTGCTAATATGCTTCTGGGCTCAATAACAATCGAATAGAACTTTCCTTTTCAAAAATCATAAATTTTTGATTTTGGTTCGGGTTAATAAGTTTATATTATATAAAATATATTAGAAATCATAAATGTACTATTCGGGTCTCGTACTTGGTGTGGTCTATAAATTCGTAAATATATTAATAAGCTGACAATCTAAAATACAATATTTGTGTATTACAGGGCGTTGTGGCAGCATTTATCTATTAACATCATTTTTCTTATTTGAATAACTCGGTAAGCGGTAAAACTTAAGTCCGTATATCGATTTTAAATTCCATTCACTATCATCAAACATTCCATTCGGCACGGGTACGTCACTAGCGCACGTCATCTATGAACTGACAGCTGACAACAATTGCAGCTTTATATTCCGACCTTGCGGCCGCGGTGAAGGCTGCGCACCTCATCTGTTAATATTGACTCTGCTCCTAACTATAGCGGCTATATTCTTTCGTTAAACACTGCAGTGATAATTGACATTGCCAGTGAGGCCAATGTCTGGGTGACCTTTCTGTCAATACTCTTGTTACGTTTTATTGGGCCCGTTAAAAATATTGTCTTTGACATTTGCAATCTTGAAAAACATTGTTGAACTGGAGTTGTTAATTTCTTAAAAGAATTGTGATGTTCTGAAAAAAAAATAGTTTAAGTAACTACTAATATGATGTATACGATTTTATTTTGGTAAGTTTTCATATTAAATTATCTTATATTAGATATAGAATAGAGTTAGGTTAGAGATTTTTGGCAATTTAAAACCCTAAAGGCCTGAAAAGCGCAAAGTACTGCGTGGACCATCGAAGTCGCTGAAGCAAATGATTTCAAAACTATTTTTGTTTATCGCTAAGTTCATTGTTTTCCTGTAGGTCCCAAAGGTGGAGAAATTAGGTGTCGTAGTTCGTAGTGTAATTTCACACGCGATAGAAACGAAATTTTGTATTCTGTTTAATAAGGAAGAGAATTAGATGAATACATTATGGAGATGGTAAACAGAAAGATAGAGAGAGAAATGAATTGATGCTCATAAAGTAACGTTTAATAAAGATACAAATTGTTTGATTTATTTAAAAACAATCGTTACATTTTTTCGTTTCATAAAATCCAATTCACACCGTCCCAAATTTCACTTCAATAGAAGACAAGTGAGAGAATAATTGAATATTAAAGAATAGTAACTACTTATTATATAAAATGTTATGTTGCAAGTGAAGGCAGATTTTTAAAATACTTTTGCTATTAAGAATTAAAATTATCTTACGTGCTATATAATTAACAAAAAATAAGTATAAATGGATAATACAAAGAACCATTCCATTTTATTTTGAACACGTATTTCACTTCAACTTACTAACAAAAGAATATTATATTTTTTAGAACGAAATCATAACCGTAAAGAACAAAATAAAATGAAACTACGGTCGTATACAATTTAAAATAATATTGACGTCGAGTTTTCCGATTTCCACGCGACCTCCACTTCAAAACGATCGTTCTTATCGTATGACCTCTTTACTAACCTTTGTGGTCGATACGTAACGACGTATGATGATTTTTTGCTACAATAAAAATTGAACTTTAAAACAATGTGTTTGAAATTTATTGTCGCTTGTACGTTTGCTGTACTGTTTTTCGTTGTTATCGTACCGGTTTCATGTTTTAGGCATTTCGGTTTATGCGTTCATAATCATTTTCGATTGTTCTCGCATTTAATTTTCTTTGAATTTAATTTTAATTGTTTTTTTTTCTGAAATGAAAACTTCTTCAGCACCGCTAAGTGATTTTTGTCAAAGAAAAACTTATGGATTCGCATCGTGGTTGGCTTATTCAATTTGCTAATAATTAACAAAAATAAACTATTTTACTTGAATAATAGAATTCAAAATTGAATACAAGAAGAAATTGATGAATCGAAATCCACTAGAAAATATCAAATGTTATAGTCCAGTCCAGTTCTGAATTCATTGTCTCATCAAGCAATTTATTATGCAATTTATTTACAGTTTGGATATACAATTCAAATTTCTTTGATAGGTTTTTTGAATGAACACAGGGACACAAGTACATATTTTTTAACGATTCCACCTTGCAGACCTGTTTTGAGTTTTCACTTCTCTCGGTAGTCCTTTGTTTTTTTTATAATTAGTTTTATGATCTTTATAGACCTATAAAAACTACTGAATCCTCGTGGACTTGCCGCGTATTCTGACCATTCTACACATCTTACAAAAGGGTTCAAAGTCAGATTTCCGCGTCAATAAGCAGCCTATGGCCAGTTGAGGTCTTTTTCAACCTGGTCGATGACAAATTGTTTCCTTTTTTCTTATATATTCTATTATCATTTAAATGGTTTGATGGTGTCTCTTTGATAATTAATTACATAACCGTATTTTCTGACCTTACATGTTTTAAATATCTAAAGGGTCATCATCCTGGTTAAATGACCCGCCTTATCAGTCCAGCCATTTGCTTACTCTTTCATTGCAGTGAACATCAGTGTCAAAGCAACTTTACAAGATAGTGTTATTTACTCCAACGATGAGGATTCTTGCGTTCGTCGTGTACACGATAAGCCACCTACTTAACGCCGCTTCACTAAGTATAGACACACCACGTGAGCTGTCGTTAAGATAAAAAGTATCGTCTATTTTATTCAAATCACTCAATTCAAGTTCTTTTAAACAATACGAATGTATATTTTATTTTCTTTTTGCGGTTATAGAGTTGTCAGTTGTAGCGGCTCGAAGTACTGGCCATATTTATGTAATGAAATCGATATATCGATGTTTGGGTTTAAGTGAATTTATATTACATCATTAGTTTTTGGTTTAGCGATGTGAATTGTCTATGAAGTTGTGTCTATAAAGATAATATTTTATTTATGGTCCAAGTAAACTATCTGAATTTATTTTTTGTCTTTAAATTAAATAAATGTACAACTCAGTAATAACAATACCGTATGAGACAAAATCACTTTTTATAAATGGAATAAGGAGAAAAATTATTAAGGGTTTCACCTAATGTTATCCGATTTTTGCATGCATATAAACATTAGGAAAGCCGGTAGGAATTGAACACTCGTCACCAACCTTTATTGTTGTGGGTAGATAGGAAAGCGGACAACGGGTTGGTTTAGGTTCACCTAATATTTACCTAGATTGAACAGAACGCAGACGGTGTGGAGTGGAAAGTAACTAAACGACAATTTGCCTATCACGTCGGTTATCTTATGTGGAAACGTTACGTGCACATTCCACGTAGAAATGATGGCCGATGCTGTCAAAAGGTTCTAGAATAGAGCCTACCTTCCTTTTCATATTTTGGAAAAGTTATAAAATTTGATATTAAGACCCGGCAGAAATAATGCCTTTTGATATATATGAAAAACCCTCCCGGGTATAATTTTCACGCTATAAGTAAAATCTCTATACAATCAAATTAAAGTTCAAAATTTTGTACCCTCGCTTGTGCTTATAATTTGCGGCAAGACATATGCCACGACCATACTCCAAACCACGCGTGAGGCTGCGGCGTGGGCGCCCGAATAAACATGTCAGGAGTAACGAGCGCCCCTCGTAAACCTGGCTGAGCTAACTCATGAGCGTCCCGGTCTCCAGTTCAACGCCATTATTGACAATTCTTTGTTTCTGTACTAGGGTGTAAGGTTGTAAACTAAGTTAAAGCAAATGGATAGCTGTATTGTTAAAATTATATTCAAGGCTTTAAATTAGTTAAATTCTTAAAATGTTTACATGTATGTATGTATACATACTTATGAGCCCAATCGAATATTAATAAAATAAAAATAAATATGCCCTTAACCCAGACGGTAAGGCATAGATTATGGATTTCCATTTGCGCGATACTGGCACACTTCCCTCGCTTCTTCTACATTCATGCATCTACGCATACATGTTCGTCGGTTATGGGCACTCCTTATATCGTCCTCTTTTAGTAAGCCACTAATCTGATCAATATAAATTCTCCTAGGGCGTCCCCTTCCAACACTCACTTTTGCAACATGTTTTTTTTTCATTAGTCTCTCTTGTAAAAAGTATGTGTGTATTATGTACGCAACTAAGAAGTTATACTTCTTAGCATAACAAAACAAAAGACATTAAATGCAATTGTACCTAACGGTTTAATTAAATAACTTGGTAATAGTTAAATGTCAAAAAGTTGTCATCGGTTGTCATGGTAACATCATGAAGTTGGTGTCGCGCAAAT